>JBBMOC010000393.1:29463-45017 GCA_037975185.1 Centropyge bicolor
CATAGACTGTATAAAATATGGACGTAGTGTCCGTGACGTCACCCATAGGTTTCTGAAGAGCAAAAATGAAGCAAATCGTAGTGCGTAGCCATCTTGGTAGCCTACCTCCGGTTACTCCAAATATGGACAAAGAGGTGGAGCGAGGGCGGAGCTGAGGCGGGTCGAATGAACACTATTGGCTGAAAAGAGCCGCTGAAAAAAGCCGCTATATCCCAAGTAATCAAACTAGCTACGGCTAACCAGCTAGGTTAAATGCTAAATATCGTTGCTAGCCGGCTAACCCCACGACGATCTCTTTCCCAAACTCAGTGACTAGAATTAGCCGGGGTGACGCCCTTTAGACCGTCAGTGGCTAGTTGTCAATCAAAGTGGCGCCACTTAGATTGACAGCTATGAATTGTGCATAATGATGTATGCTGTATATTTTAAACGAACGCCTTATAAAAAAATTCGCCCCCCTCCCCAGAGTTGTCATGGAGTAGAAAAACAGTTTATGAGATTAGAGCCATGTTTTGAACCAGGCTGTAAATATGTTTTTTTTCTGTCGTAAAATCGGACATTTTAACATGGGGCTCAATGTAATTGACTCCCTTCTGCAGCCTGCTCTAGTGGTTATTCGAGGAACTGCAGCGTTTTTGCACTTCCACATTGGCTTCATTTTTCAGCGGCGGAGGTTGCCGCTTGGTCACTGACAAACCCCACCTGTATGATAAAGTCCTGACACCTGGACCTCCTCTGTACCTGCAGGGAGCTGACCTGTAGCCTCCTGTAGCTGGTTCTCGTCAGCTTCATGTAAATGACTGGTACAGACTGAGCTGTGAGTCAGAGTCCTTCCCACAGAGCAGCGACATATCAGAGACCACCGGTCGGCTGTAAACAGTCTGCTGATCCCCGCGGTGGGACAGCGGCTGATCCCTTCCAAATGACGGACGGGCCACCCCGAACAGACGGCGGCCTTCCCGCTCCTCGGAGCGTCACTGAAACCCACCACTCGGCTGCTCCGGGACACTCATTAACTCGGAGGGTAACTCAAGTTCATCCCAACAACATCATTCATGAGGAACGGAGCGGCTGAGAGGGACAGAGGACAGATCTCCAAACAGCAGCTCACTGCTGAACCATGGGCTCAGAGCAGCAGTTATTAGGACTGCAAACCAGACAGGACCGAGGGGGTGAGGGGACGCTCGCCAGCCGCACAGACTGAACTATTACTGACCTCTCACCAGCAACAGACACCGTGTTGCTACCGGCTTGGTAAGTCTAAGTCACATTTATTGATTATTGAAATTGTTGTAAATCATGGGCATCATGTCCTCTGAGCAAAGGGACCATCCAGATTGTTACCAGCGTAAAGTCCAAAAGCTCTCATCTGTGTTGGTACGGAGTTCTTTTTCAGGGACGTCCCTGCTCATTTCTCCACTACAATGCCAAGCTGCATGGCTTCGTAGTTAAACAACACAGGTACTAGTCTGGTCCACCTGCAGTCCAGATATTGTGAGGCACAAAATATACCAATGAAGAGCAGGACAATTCAGCAATTGAGGTGGTATATCAGCCAAGAATGGAAAGAAAGAATTTCACTTTCAAAAGGTTTGGCAAATAATTGCAATCTGTTTTTAATTAGATTTTACACAACGCCCCAACTTTTTTGGAACTGGGTTTGTTAAAGGTTGCCAGTAAAACTTAAATGATGAAAAACCATGTGAAGAACATGATGGAAATACAGTATTTATGTCTGTTTCATGCATTACGTCAGACGTGTCACCAGTGGACACATTCAGAGGATGGCCAAAGTCAATACACAGACATTAACAACACAAACAGCTCAACAGCACAGTGCGTGGCTCTCTCCCAACATCCACTGAGAAACAAACTCTTAACTCGCATATTTAATTGCTATTTTACAATCTCCAATTTCCCAAAGTACACTCATTAATTATGGACAGAGGTGAACTCCAACACACACACACACACACAGTGTTGGCTGCAACCTGAAGGTTCATTTTCTACAACATAAAACCTCCAGCTGCCACAAGCGCACGCTCCAGTAGTTTCACCTATTGAATAAATAAAAAATAAACTCACACGGCTCAGCAGGTGATTTCAGGGGTTTTTATCAGGTCGGGAGCAGCTTGCGAGTGCAGAGCAGAGGGAGTGTGTCGGGGGAGGGCAGCTCTGCAGTGCTCAAAGAAGCCCATTTATGAAAACCATTTAAAACCACACTTCAGCACTGAGTCACAGGCTCTCTGTGGACGACAGCAGGAAAAAAAGACCAGCAGACAGACGGACGGACGGACGCACCCAGGACACAGACACTCCTGTTTAAATTGTCTCACATCCGCATTACACTTCCTCCAGGGGAAAAAGTAAAAGGTTACATTTGGAAAGAGCCACGTGGTTTCTGCTTCGCTCTGCAGCTCCTCACACTGCACAAGCATTGAGGATGAGATCTGCTTCCAGACTGAATGAATGAATCAAGCTCAAAGCTGCTCTAATCAATAACTTTACATTAACATTGGATGAAATGACTCACATAAAGTGAAAAATGTGACTTACAAAAGCCCAGACAAACTCTGCAGTTCCCCTCAGCTTTATGGAGCTTTTTAGCCTCTTCCAGCTCTTAGTTTTGGTAGCAGCTTTAGCAGCTTGAGACAGATAGATGATAGGTAAGATTCATCAGATGAGCTCTGATATGTACGCTACCTGCTCAGTACCAAACAGTAGATACAGATACAGATAGAGACTCGGGAACAGAGTAAAAGGACAGGACGTAAATGTTATCGTGTAAATGTCTTTGCAGTCGAGCATGTTACAGTCAGAGCAGTGAATCTGTTGATCAATGCTACTGGCCCATATTAACTGACTGCAGATATAGTGAAACAGGATGTGGGCCAGTTGATCATTAGGGAGTTCAACATCTTACCCTGACAGCAGCAGTGCCTTGTCAAAGTCACACTGAATGTAGACCATAATGAGCAGCTAAACTGAAGAATATCTTTTCTTTTCATGTTGATTCATCCGATTCATCATCAGAAGAGGCTTGAAATATACAGTGTTCCAGAAGACCTGGAGGAGGTACAATGATACACACTGTGAAGTGGAGAGTGTTGTTATCTATGCATCCCCACAAATAATCTGTCTTATCTCCTCACCCCCGGGTCGGAAACACATATCTAAAAGGTCTATTTCCATGCAGGCTGGAGGAGGTTGCTCTGCAGTAGGAACAGACATCCTCCCAGAGAGCAGTGAGAGCTGAACTTTCTTTCACCACATGCAGCTGATAAGAAGAAGGTGACACAGGTTCAATAACACAAAGAGAAACAGGACAACGAGCCGCTGTTCGTTACAGCCACAGAAACATGATCAGAGCTGTTCAATGTCTAAGTAGGGCCCTATAAATTCCGTTTTATTTTTTCCCAAATTCCGTTTTATTTTTTCCCAAATTCCGTTTTTTCCATTTAAATTTTTTGGAATTCCATTTTTTTTTTTATCTTTTTACCCATATTTTACCACAAAAGAGTGTGTTTTAATAATGTTTATGAATAAAATGCACACTAATTAAATAGAAATGACCTTACATTCATTGAGGCAACACAATAGTGCACTTTTCGTATACTAATACTTTATTGCCGCTTCATGCAACACAACATTGCACCAAGTACTTCATATAAAAAAAAATCCAGTGAAAACAAATGGCATATTAAAAAATAATAATGAAGTGCTCAATTAGTTAATAATCAATACATTTTTTCTTCAAGTAAAAATATGCTTGACTTTAAAAAAAAAAAAAAAAGACTTTTGGACAACAGGTGGTCATCACATTTATTTTTCCGCTTCCAGTCAACAGAGTGTTGGTAACACGTCGCCTGACACATAGACGGGAACTGCTCAGCTCTGTATTGAGGCGTTAGCGTCGTATTACGTAGCTTTTTAGCAGACGGGGGGACCGCCATGTTTTCATATGGTTTGAAAAGGGGCGGGGGGCAGGGGTTGTGTCACATTGATTAGCAACCCCCGGGAACGATTGCCCATGTTTATGTTCCTCTCTTTCATGAAAAAAACATTTCCGCGATATTCCGCATTAAAAATAAGTTTCGTTTTTATTGTCCAATTCCGCGATTCCGCGATCGTGGAAATTATAGGGCCCTAGACATGAGACAAAATCTTCCTGAAACATCCAGTTTAAGCACAACACAACAACGCTGACTTGCTTTGAAACACATTTTTCTGATGTGTATCCTTTTTAAAACAGACATGTTTAGCAGGTCTGATAAAGAAGGTTTGAGTCGACCACAGGAGCCCAGAGTGACAGGACAAGCTTCTGTTTCACAGATACAATCTTTACACCGACTCCGGTCTGGTGTGTGAGGAGCTCGGAGGACTTTCTCTGCTTGCAGACATTGTGACATGCTGCTTTGAATAATTACCTCAAAGCAAATGTACGACGTCACCTGTTGAATCCTGATGAGATCCTCTCATCTTCTAATTAAAAAAATAACAACTCTGGATAAATATTGAGATGTGATGGAACACCTCTGCTCTTTTCCCCTGAAGCTTAATGTCACACTTCATAATGTTGATTAGCCGTACACATTGAGTTCATTAACTCAGTAATGTTTTACCTGTATGACCCAAGTCTCAAACCTTTTTCATCATCTGCGACATGAAATCTTCACATTTCCACAGAGCTAAAGTCGAGTCATCAATCGAGAATGTCCCAAGTCGGAAACTTTAGAAAGCGAGTCTCAAAATGACCACAAACCACAAAACTAACTGTGATGAAATGGAGGGCAGCGTGACACCAGACAGCCTGAGGCAAACGAGCAGTGGGACTGCTGGCAGCTCCGATGATGACTGTCAGTAAACCACTTTTGAACCAGATGGTGGTTCAGCCTCCTCCACTGTGATTGACAGAGCTGTCAGCAGCCCAGCAGGAGAAACACTCTGCGCTGCGCTGGGATTTTAGAACTGAACTATGAGCAGGACACACGCTTTTACTTTCTCTGACACATCACAGATGACAAAGAAAGGCATTAAAAGGTGCATCAGACATACAAAATGCAAGTCAATTTGAGCTTGAACAAACTTACATACTGAGTTCATATGTTGTGGTAAATGCAGACTACAGCCTTGTGTATCTCAGGTCATCGCTGCTGCTTCCTTTTTGTGCCATTCTGAAAAACTGACTTCTGAAGAATTCTCCTCAGGTTAAAGTAAAGTCAGTTAAGAAATATGACCTTAATGATGGCGCACGTTTCTGTGCTTGTGGAAGCAGATTTGGATGAGCTTCTCAAAATTGAAACACTGAAGAGTTGCTGACTGCAGGCCCCACAGTCACTGGTTTTTATCAGTTTAATGGAGATGGTTAGAGGTTTTAATGAGCTCCCATGGAAGTATCACCTCACTCAAAAAATGATGTCTACTACAATTAAATCTCAGTTTTAGCTGAGAACTACTCAGGGCCAAAGCTGTCAGATAAGATGACAGAATCAGCAGGTCTGTAATTACAGTATCAGAGAAGATGACAACTTAATATTATCATTTAATTGCACAAGGTTTTTTGTAGAAACACACCTTACAGCAATGTAGGAGATCGAGAAAGTATGGCTGTGGGATTAAAGACATTACGATGACAGCCCATCATGGTGAGAAAGTAAAGATACGCTGACACACAACCTGAACACATTCTGTCAACTCTTACATTTAAAAATGGTGCTCAAATAAAGGCAGAAACACTACAAATCACTGATTACCTGCACTGTAATGTCTCACCTGACAAACTCATGATGAACCTCACTGATTCCACCAGTACAACAGAGTCATGTCATAACATGTTCTCTTTCTAACACTAATACTACCGTCATTCAACGATTAATATCAACTACTTCTACCTTGTAGTTTATGGTGTTTATTAGCGTAAATAAAACTCAACACTTCCTAGAAAATTTTCACATTAAAAGCCTGCCAGTTGCAAAGTATCTGAAGTTACAGAAAACATCAGTTCAATCAGGATCAATGACACAAACAGGCCTGTTTCAAATACAGGCCTGGTTCTTGTTTTATTTTATTTTATTTAGAAATTTTGAGTTTTGATGTTACACTCAAATTATTGCGGCAATACTACAAATTGTTCATTTAGTAGCAGTAAACTTCTCTGGAAAAAAAAACAAAAAACTGCACTCTCCTTTGTCAGCTGCCATGTGTAGTTCTGCAGTATCTCGGTGTCAGAAATCAAGCGAGACAGCAGAAGAAGATATGAATTAATCCATCCTGCCAAACCCAGCCAATCAGGACGCAGCAGGGTGGAGGGGGAAACAAACATGTCAGACAGAGAGTGACGGCCGTGTTGAAACGCTGCCTCGCGGGTTGTTTTTGCCACTGTGTGTCAAAATCACACACAGTCCTCTCTGTTTGTTCAGCCGACGCCGCAGGGTTTGCCAAGATGCAAACTTTATTTACTCCACATTTGCATAATCTGTGTCTTTTTCTCTTTTTGTGGGGATGAGAGGGGGAGAGAGGGAGGCTCAACAGAATCAGAAAACTCCCACAATAGATCTGGAGGATTGTTGCAACATGCTGCAGTTGAGCTTCATCTCCAGCCTCACTGAGCCGACGCTCCTACATCTACAGCACAGACACTTCCTGTTCACTTCACCTGTCACCTTACATTTCAGTTAACAACTCAACATCTTGTTTATTACTAGTCCTATCTAATAGCTCTATCATCTAAGGCCAGGCAATTTGAGAAAAATATATAATGGCAATTAGTCCTGACAAATAATGCCAGTGTGATTATGCTCTTTTATTAATTAGTCCTCAAGTCCCAAATTCAAACGATCAATGTTACTTACACATAGCCATAAAGATGTAGTTATATTTCAGCCCAGTATCAAGCAGAATCACAACTTCTCCAGCCAAACAATACCTGTATTTGATTCTTTTTGTGCCAACAGAGAGAAGAAAATAACTACTCGTAAGACTTTACTAGCAGGCAAGTGCTCAGTTTCACAGTCTGTCATGGTATTTAGCAGCCCTTCTGCAGGTAACCCAGATGAAACTGATATTGTTGACTGTATTGGTTAAGCAGCCAAATGCGTTCAATTGATTTTGGCTACCTTAACTATGCTAATGTTAGGTCCACTGCTACCGCCAAAACTGCTGATGTCCCCAGAACCTCCAGCAGCAGCCTCGCTCATACGCCATATAATTAGAGTCTGGAGTGGTGGTGGTAACTGAATGCCTCCATTCACATGATGGGTATCGAATGAAGTAGCAAAAAGGTACCATGAAGTACTGTATACAGTATAGGCATCACTTTAAGGGTACTGGTTGCAAATTCTTAAACAACACCCAGCCCGTTATGTCAGACAGTTTTATGCAGAACGGACACAGAACAGGTTGATCTCAGCCTCCTGCTGGACAGATTCAGCCTCTTTTTCACTCCAACCAACAATGTTTCAGATGAAAAGGGTGAAATAAGTGGCAGGTGGTTTCTGTAATGCACCAGCCAGCGAGGCAAAGAGGAGAAACACCGGTGTGCCACAGCCAGATGAAAGTCCAATGTCTTCACCCACTTATACAGCTGTCCCGCAGGGGGTCACCGGGGTCACGCCTTGTGTGATCTATCCCACAGCGAGTGTCTGTCACTTCAAAAGCAGGAGGGAGCACTCGGCTTTTTAACTCTCACAGACGGGCGGAGACAGGACGAGTAAGCTCTTCATAATAAGACCTCATAAATATTTGTCTGCAGCTCGAAATAGCGGGAGAAACAGAGGGAATCCAGGAGCTGAATAATCAGCAAACTAAACCATTTTTCCACCAACATTAGCACGTATACATAGACTTTTTTAAAACATGGGCAACTGACTCCTTTCCTGACTGTTTTTCTGGTCTTTCATGATCTACGTCACAAACATGCCAGAAGCAGAAGCAGCATGGAGGCCAGTGACAATATAACAGCAAATACTTCTTTATATCTTTTACCTGTCTCTATGAAACCTAACACCACCTGAACAATGTCACCATTGTACAATGTTCCAGGACTGCAAAAAACAATAAAAAATGTTCAACACGCATCACAGTATCACGCTGGAAACTGGAAACACTGACTGAAGCTGGAGCCGATAAATACCTCTGATGACTGCAGAGTCATTTGCATTAGCTTGGGAATGACTGCTGGTTAACACATAGCGTTTTTGAGCCACAATTAAACAACAATTCCATACACAGGTGTGACAATAATATTTCAAACTATAATATTTAAGACTTTCTCTCATCATTAAATTTTTCTGTAATTACGCATTTTAAATGTAGATATAGTCAATCACACAGCACAGCCTCTGTCATTAACATGTGCTTCTGTTAATTTTGTCAGACAACGCCATGAAAGCTGGGCTGCCTGTCCACTTCCTGAACCAGATGTTGGCTATGACGCTCAGTTTAGTTCTTCTCCCACCGAAAGAAAGCACAAAAGAGACATTTTCATGCGCCCTGTGGAGAGAAGTCTCTACAAAAACAACCTGGAAACACTAATGTGGAGGCAAATAGTTTTCAAACAGCAACAGTGGCTTAAAGTAGACATTGTCTGAGACAGCAGGAAGTGAGTGGACACAACCACAGGAAAATATCAGACCACATCATCAAGACGGTTGTATGAAGTTGGTCTATCAAGGATTAAGGATTGTGGTTGATTTGAGGCTTGTTTTCAGGTGCTTAGATCAGCGAGTGTCAAGTCAGATATTTCAGAATGATGTGAAAGCTATTTTCAAGTGAAATACATGTACATGACATGAACAAAGCATGAACACACACATATAAAGTCCATACATAGCAAAAGGAACAGCTCAACAGGAAATGATCTGAATGACATTTTGTGCAGTTGTCGCTTCTATCAAATACCTGCAGCCTCTTTCCTTTTAGCAAGCTAAGTGGACTGTGATGCAATTTTCAATAATTTGCTCTAAAATAAAAGCTTTGAAACGGCAAAATCCATTTTCTACATTATTAGGCCCCACGCTGGCATCCCTTCATCTGATTAACCAAACAGCACCTCAATAAAATGTCAGCAGTAAAAAACAGGCAGAGCTGTTTCCGAACACAATTACAACCTATTTGAACAGAGGAAGTGGAAGAAATAAGAGGAAAATAAGCTTTAAAGTGGCCCATTATGGCTGAGATTGCTGCATCTAACAGTGATGTTTTCTTCTACTACTGCAGCTCAAAGCTCGCTGACTGTTCACTTTTATATTTCAAGACTAAACATACAAACTGCCAAAGAGACTAACAGTTACTTACTGACAGTTAAGGTAATAATATTTCCTACTTAAGACACAGGGTGATGATGTACATAGACCATCTACAGTTTGCATACTAGCCTCACATCGGTGTAGATGATTCCTTAATCTATATGCCACAGGGGGCACATGCACACCTGGACAGCTCTGATGCAACTGTCAGGATCATGTTCTTCAATTTCTCAAGTGCCTTCAACACGATCCAGCCGGAGCTGCTTGGTGAGAAAATTAAGAAGATGCAAGTGGAGTTAACGCTAGTCTCCTGGGTCATAGACTGTTTAACCGGCAGACCACAGCATGTGCATCTCCAGAACTGTGTTGCAGGGCCAGGCCTGAGCAGTACAGTTGCTTTCTTCAGACATTTTCTGATGATTCAGCGGTTGCAGATTGTATCAGAGGAGAGTGTGAGGTGGAGTACAGGAGCATGGTTGTTGACTTTTTGGACTGGTGCAACCTCAACCACCTTCAGCTTAAATTTCCAAGACCAAGGAAATGGTAGTTGACTTTAGGAGGAAGAGGCCCAGATCAGACCCAGTCATCATCCTGGGCACAGAGGTGGAAGTTGTCTCCAGCTACAGGTACCTGGGAGTACAGCTGGACAACAAGCTGGACTGGTCCAGCCACATGGAGGCATTGCATGAGCAGGGGCAGAGCAGACTACATGTATATGTATGTGCTAGTGTAAAAAGACCTGTTTTTTTGGGCAATTTTTGTGCATGTGAAAAAGCACAAGTCAGGACATCAGGATGCGACACGAAAACCAATGGTATGTTGATGGAGAATGGCATCTGCCTGTGGAACACCAGCGAGCTACCATGAAAATAAGAGCTGTGGCCCATGAACCAGTACAACAGCAGTAAAAATAATCAGTAAAACACTGTTCACAATCAGCATATAATACTGACACAAGAGTGCACCATCACCAGGAGCCACAGTTTGTGCCATTATGAATTGCAACTGGGAAAGTCTTTTCATCATTCAGGGTACACATTATTGTTATTCATCCTGATGGTTAGAAGAGTCTGTGGCGGCAGCCCAGAAAGCTTCTGGGTTTTCCAACATTATCCCATAACTGAAGGTTATTTCTGCACCACCTGCACTGAACACCTGGTCAACAGGTGAACCTGTGTCCACTGGTGTCAAGCAGACTAAGGGGGATTAATAAACAACTATCAAAAATAGTGACCACTTACAAATATGCCAATCTATTTTTACACCGTTAGTTCAGGTGTGTTTATCTTCACTTCTGCTACAGAAACTTAACTGCCCGCTACTTGTTGCTAGTTAGCCCGGAAGCTAACTTTATCACATTGTATCAACGAGCGCAGCTTAGTCTGCTGTTAGCAAGAACAAAAACATCATATTATAAGACTCAGGACATGTGCACACTTCAGACTAGTTTCATACAGTGTTGAAGGAAGCTAGTGAATATAAAGAAAACTGTAAGGACGCCGAGTGAGTGAGATGAATCCTGTTCTGTCGTTTCATTGAACTCCATTTCAAAATCCTTCAGTTTAAAGTTGTATTGATTCTCTGTAGCCACACTCCGAAAATAGGAGATAATGTACTAGTTTTTATGAATTAATGGGCCCTATTGCTAAGTTCGGCAAACATATAATATAAAATGTCGCACGTTATGTAAATAATATTTCAACTTTACCCCTAGGCAGTAAGTGGTGGAAGTTAGAATGACGTGTGTGGCAAAGAAAACATTGTTGTGTATTGCGTGTAAGCCGATTGTTTTAGGGCAATGTATAGATTTGTAAAATGTCCAAAACTGTTCTCTAGATGCTGTATAGTTGTGCCAATAAGCAATGTAACTCAAAACATGAGGACTTTTAGATCGGGTCTGGCCGCGCATGCTCATAAAACACAACGAAGGTTTGTTTCTCTGAACAAGCTTCTTCAAACTAATGAACTACATTTCGAGAAGAAGGAATAAAAGACCATCGTGGTAAAAGTTCCATCTTAATCAAGTCATCATGTGGAATGAAGCAGGGCATGAAACACTTGAAGTAAGAGAGACAAACTTACGGCTGCAGTATTCCGGTTCGTTTCCCTCGCTTAGTTTCGAACTGACAGGCAGCGATAATGCGCATGCGCGTAGCTGTCAGTCTATAAACCGTGAAACTGAAGGTATTTAAAGTGATTACTTTCTTTTGATTACCTTAATATTTTGATTATATGTTTGTGCATATTGCAATGAGTTGATATTTTCATTAATAAAAGTTATTTTATTTATATTTATTTAATTTATACATATTTTGAATCTCAGTGAATGTTTTTTGTAGCACATCAGACCAAGACAACCAGGCCTCCCTTCAGAGTCTTAGCTACTTTTAGTTTGTCTCCAGAAGGAATTTCATCAATCTGTCTAGTAATTATTGGGACATCTTTCTGTGGATAAATCAGCATCATTGTGCGCAGGGCAGAAACAACAACTTCCCTCTCATCAAACAGCAGCTCTGCTCTGAGCAATCACCAGCGTCATATTCATGTTACATTATAGATGGAAACCTCAGAAGCTTTTACAACCAGATTACTGACTGTTTAATTAAATTGAAAAATGCCAAACACTCACAGAGCCTGTGATAGAGAGCATAATTCTGCAGCTGTATTAGAAGGAGGCTCATTACTCAGCACTAATGAGTTTCTCCTGCAGAGACGCAGCACAGCAGCAGGCCTGAGGTTCTGTTCCTGCTTTATGTTTCTAATCAAACATCCTCCTCAGTGAAGAATATCACCAATAAAGTACATACATGAAGCTGTCTGCCAGATGGAGAACAACAACTTCCATATTGTTCTGTTCGGCCCTGTTGCTGCCGGAGGTGGACGGGGGGCCATTAGCTGCTCCTGATAGATGCTGTTCACATGACCTCAGGATCATACTGCTGCTGCCTTCCACCAGGAAATGTGAATCTGGCCCTGAATGTCCAAGAGGATGAGGCTGTGTTGCTGTGATCCCCACCATAGAAGTAGTCTGTCTGTATTTATTATCATTGCAACCATATACAGCCAGTACACAGTGAAAACAACGTTCCTCCACGACCATGGTGCCGCTTAGAACAAGACAAGAACAGAACAGAACAGGAGACAACGTACAGTAAATCTTCACAAGACAACATAAAGCGCTCATGTGCGACCGTGCACAAGCAGCACAAGACAGAATTATTCAAACCATGCACAGTTAAAAGCTGTTTCAATAATTAAAAACTGCTGTAAATGTAAACATGAGCTGCTGGAGGCCTAAATCTAACTGCTGTGCAAACACTGCACTGCCATGTGAAATCCAAAAGACAGATCAATATAATAGTTAAATGTAAACATAAAATACTGTAAAAATAAAATACTAATACTACAGATCATTTAGCATTGGCAATTTATAAATATGCATATAAATAATTATATATATAAATATATATATCTGTATATATGTTCTGTGTGTGGAGCATGAAAGGACGACAACTTTCATTTCTTCGCACAGCCCTGTGTTTTTCATGTTTCTCTCTTTGTGAAACTTAACATTATATGTAGCTTATCAACACTCTCTAGTTTGTCTGTGAGGTCTCGGTCTGCTTTGAAAGAACTAGCTGTGTGTCTGAGCACATCTAAAATCAAAGTGTTTCTGCCTGTGCTGAATGTCCACACTGCAAGGTGGAGTGAAAAGCCTGTTGCCTCCCCCTGGCTACATCCCACCATCCCCCCATCTCCCTCCAGAAACTTTAAGTCTTTTGTAAGTCTTTGTCCTCTCGGTGCTCTTACACATATAACTGGAAAGAATGGAGCAGACAGTCCTTGAGACATCGATGGTGCACTCAGTGATTCTAATGAAAGTGACAGAAGCAGTTGTGTGGACAATGAAAGAACTTTAGAGAGAAGTTCAGAATGTGTGTGTGTGTGTGTGTGTGTGTGTGTGTGTGTGTGTGTGTCTGACAATTTCATGACTTTTTATCTAATCTAATTTCTGGTTTAATCAAATATATATACATAACGCCCGAATTTCCCCTATGGGGGATCAATAAAGAATTATTTTATCTTATATAATCTTAAACCTAATTCAAACTTGTCTTTTCTCAAATCTAATCTAATTCAATTTATTCTCTTGTATGATTTTTATCCATTCTAGTCTCATGTAATCAAAGATAATAATTCAGTCAGTCTGTTTTCTAGTCTAGTTTAATGTAATCTAATCTAATTATGTTTATTCTGTAGTCTAATTTAATATAATCTAGTCATGTCTATCATCTAATGTAATCTAATGTAATCTGATGTAATCTACTGTAATCTTAAAAAAAAACCCCAAACCTCAGCAGACAGGGGCTCTGTTGCCAACTCTCATAAATAATCTCATGACAGTAACCAGGAGGCCAGATGAGGGTTGAGTGGGTGTCGGTGTCACCCAACAGCAACACAGATGACACAAAAATATGTCCATAAATCCTGACGCCAACCTCCCAGCAGCCTCAGGGGCCGGGAGCAGGGGGAGGAGGAGGAGGAGGAGGAGGAGGAGGAGAAGGAGGAGGAGGTTATTTACTCGTCCTGTCCACCCCTCAGATGAGCTCCATCATCCCTGGGAGTTGGAGCCCGGGCCCTGAGCGGTGCTGCAGCTACATGGCCTCGGTGCAGACGGAGAGCCGAGGGCTGGGTGGCCTGAGCCCTCTGCGCTGTGGCCACAGCTGTTCATTAAACTGACATCAGCCCAGTGTAAAAACAAGAACAAGCACAGTCTGTCATTGAGTTTTCATGTATGTGCAGAGTTCATGTGGAGGTCCAGAGTCCTAGACGATGCTGTCACTGATTATCATGATATGATCAGAATCTATGTGAGAGCTAGAACTTGGTCCTTCTGATCAGATGTGATGTGATTTTTCCTATAAAGACAGTGGCATTGCCAGCATATAGCATACAGTGGGTTAAATACAGCATAAAGGTTCAATGAGGCTGGTCATAACAGCACTTTGAGCTAAATGCTAATGTTAGCATGGCAGCATGCTAACAGTGACAGGCTGACATGCTGATGTTTATAATACTCATGTGCACCATCTTAGTTTTGCATAAATCAAAGTAACGGACACATTTAAAATCTGACTTAATAATGACACTAGATGATTGGTTAAGGAATCACAGATATTACAACTTATTACCAAATTTCAGTTTTTTTCCCCCCATATATAATAAAGGTCATAGTCAAGGCATATACCATTATGTTTAGAAGGAAGCATAATCAGTTGTCCATGCAGTAATTTGTCTGTGTACAGCATGAAAGTAGAGGTCAGGGTGGGTGGTTGGATGGACACAGTGCAAACCAACACCAAATGTGTTTAATTTAATCATATTATTACTTCAACCTAGAAAAAACTGTGGTTCAGAAACTCTAATTGAAAAGTTTAGTTCTCAGTCACGACTGACATCCATCAGTGAAATGAGTCCCGAAAAGCTGAAGTGGAGGTAATTGATTGAAGAATTAATACATGAGTGAAACTGCAAATAACATCTTCATGAAGTTAATTGCAGGGGGCTGATAGTGTGAGAGAGAGACTTCAGCAGTGGATCATTTGATCAGCGATAATGTGACGGAGCATGTTTGGAGCCTGATAACAGCACAACAAAGAGGAATGGAGGTGTGGATCACGATAGACACAACGCATCAGAGAAGATCTCACATCTAATCAGGCAGACGAATCACAGACACAGGAATATTCATTCTGTAAAGCTTGGTGAGATGAACATTCAGGTCTGCAGCTCTGACACCACAGCCGACAACAACAACCTGCCAGAACAGTTTAACAAATGAGTCATGTGACGTGATGAATTATGTTTTTCCTGCTGTGACAAATTCAGGCCTTTAAGACACAATTTCAGCTGTTTACTGTCTGTTCAGATAGAAAACAATGTGACATACAAACAAAGTGCTTTGGTGAATGTGATCAAATCTGAATATCTCACAGTGACATAATGAAGCATTGATGTACTGGCTACGGTTGCTCTTCACAGTACATTGAAGTGAATGATAACAGTGGTAGATTTACCACTAAAATTCACAGGGATTTTTATTAACCGTTGTGGCAGCAAAGTCGTCCTCTGTTCATCTGACTGTTCACCTCTTCTCTGGACAACGACCGGATGGATAGCAAGCGGCAACCTCTGGCGCTGAAAAATGAAGCCAATGCGGAAGTGCAAAAAAGCTGCAGTTCCTCGAATAACCACTAGAGCAGGCTGCAGAAGGGAGTCAATTACATTTGAGCCCCATGTTAAAATGTC
>JBBMOC010000394.1:0-10978 GCA_037975185.1 Centropyge bicolor
TTTTTGTGTTGGTGTGTTACTATGCATGCTATTGCTGTAAACTTCATAGTTGAATGATTAAATAATGCGTTCTTGTAGTTGTGTTTTTCTTTCCAGTGGCACTATGCAGAAGACAGGATTAGTCATATTAAGAAATATATATATTTCTAATTTTTGAAACAGCCAATAGCAACCAAGAAATCAGCAATATAAATGATTCTAGGTAACAAAAATAAATGTGTATTGCTCCGTATGCCATTTTTTTACATCACCTGCCATTGGTGGCCTTTGTGCCATTCATTCACGACCATCATCTCTTGCTGCAGCATGATAATGCATGGCCCCATGTTCTGTACACAATTCTTGAAAGCTGAAAATATCCCAGTTCTTGCATAGCCAGCATATTCACAGAGAAAACAGAGTGGTTGCGTACACATCCAATCCTGATTTTGGTCAGGTGCCAGATGATTGGGGGTGCATGTGGAAAGAGGAGAGAAATCCGTACACTGTATTAAAGCTCCCAGTGGTTCTTTAATTGACTGAAAAAAATTACATTTTGACCCAAATGGCAATCAACTTCAAGAGAATGAAATGGCAGGTGACAGATATAGACTAAGAGCCCAGTGACATCACACCTACGCCATCCAAACAGTGAGCCATATAGGGGTATATATGCTACTAATGTGCACAAGGATAATCATGTCAATAAGCAAATATATACAGTGTACAAATAGTTATACAGGGAAACACACCAGAAAAAAGAAAAAACTATTCGAAAGCAACTGCTTGGAAAAAACCAACCAAATACCAGTTCACAGTAAGGGCTTAATGTCAAAATCCTCATTAAGGCCAAAGGGTGATATGGTATTGAGAAAGTAAATCCAGCAGGTCTCTCTTTGAAGGATTTTTCTTTCTATGTCACCTCTGTGTTGTTGCTGTATCCACGCCAAGATAACGCAGCGCACAGACATTGTTCTACAATTCTACAATTTCATTTAACAGACACTTTTATTCAAAGTTAAGTGCATTCACATGTACGTTGACCTTCCGATTGGCAGTGATGGGAATAACGGAGTTACTTCAGTAACGAGTAATCTAACTAATTACTATTTCCATCGTTACAACGCCGTTACATTTAAATGGAGCGCGTGACTAAAACTACTCATTGAAACTCTTGTCACTGACTCGGGTCTCTCAGCCAAAGGAGCTGCACAGCTGTTAAGTTTTTTCTTTAATGAGAGAGAAGGGAGGGACGAGACAACCGCATACGTGATGATGATTGGCTAAGGTAGAGTAAGCTTTCATCGTAAGCCAATAAGAGGAAGCGTTCGGTTTACGCACACAAGCCGCACAGGCACACAGCAGCCCCACAGAGATGAGCTGCTGCAGCGGCGAGTCTGGAGTAGTGATGGGAATTTCGGCTCTTCTTGGTGATCCGGAACATTTGGCTCGGCTCACCTTACTGAGCCGGCTCTTTTGGCTCTGAAACGGCTCTTTTTTAAACTAGGCCTATAAGTTCCCACGCAGTGTAATTTGCACTATTTTGGCTTGGGACATTGCATTGGCAACGACGTGATCCTACCATGGCCCCATGGAGGAAAATTAGCAGGGCACACAATTAATTGTGTAGTATTGATTTAAAGTAATTGCAATCAATTGATAGGCCAATGTAAGGCCATCCAAAGAACTAATTAACAACCTATACATTATTTATGTTTTACAAAGCACCAGGGTTTATCAATGTTTTTTTCTCATTTAGTTTGTCTTTTTATTCAAACACACAGTCTTAACAAATGTGTCCTCATGGTAATAATAACAATAGCCTACTGTGTGTTGAAATAAGCATACAACAAATTAGGCCTATTCTATAAACAAAAGAACACAAGGTAGGCCTATAAAATATAGCCTTTTGTAAAAACAACAGCTCAGCAAATGGTACTGTCAAATATTGACTTAATTCAACAAATACTGTCTAAAACTGAACAACAGTGATATCAAGGTAGGCCTATAAAATATAGCCTATTGTAAAAACAACAGCTCAACAAATGAACAATACTGTCAAATATTGACTCATGTCAACAAATATTATATATATATATATAAAACTGAACAGCAGTGATATGTCAATCGAATATAAGACAAATTATCCATTAAAATACAAACACGAGATGTTCGCAACAGGAACAATCATAAAAATGTAGGCTATTATTGTGCACGACACTGTTCAACATTGAAGTCAACAACAAATGTAGATGTTAACACAATAGAATCGAAAGGCTAAAATAAAATACAAAAAATATAATACTGAGGGCCTCAAAATGTGCAAACAGCAGTATTCTGAGAATTTAGAAATTGCCCATCAAGTACCACACATTTGTAATAACAATAGGAGACTAACCATAGCCTATTTTTGCAAAATGACTGCACCCAACAGTTCTTGAAATCCCTTTAAACTGGATTTAACTTAAAAATGAACAAACAATAAACTAAATAATAAACATGCTAGTTGCTCACTTCGCATTCAGCAAACTGATTTGCGTGTGTGTGGAGTCCCAGTTTGATTGCGTCATGGTTCTCAGCGACCGCCCATTGGTGCAGAGACTACTCAATCACTATGTATAACCATTCATTGTTGCCAGCGCTTGAGCGAGGCGGGAAGAACGGCTCACTCAATGACATGTATCGGCTCGAGCCGTTCACTTCAAAGAGCCGGCTCTTTGTACCGGTTCGTTCGCGACCAACACATCACTAGTCTGGAGGGAAAGTTGGCGTTGTCAAAGTGGAAGTACAGACACTATTTTATTCTCCTTGAGGTAAAAGGCAAGAAAGTACATGTGACGTGTGCATTATGTTCTGGAGCGAAGTTTTTTTCCACGTCCGTTCTTAGCAACTCTAATCTAATGACGCATCTCTCAAACGGTCAAAAGCACTTCATATAGTTAAACTGTTTACTTTTATTGTTCAGTACAGTATGTCTACCAGGTGTGGTCTGTTGAGGTTAAATAAATTTTAAAAGTTCTGTGTAAGTACCTGTCTATGCAGTTCTACTCTACGTAACTGACGTGACTGACTTGTGAAACCTGCCACCTGACATATTATTTCCCTGGTAACTAGTTACTGTTATAGTGGAGTAATTCAGGTACTAACTCTGTTACATTTTGGGCTAAGTAACTAGTAACTATAAATAATTACTTTTTTAAAATAACGTTCCCAACACTGTTCAGCACACTGACTCATCACCTGGATCACCCTTTAGAGCCTGCATCGTGTTGAAGTCAATGTGTTCTGTTATAATGACCTGTAACCTTGTAACAACAAGTGCTAGGGTCTCCCTGCACAGAAGCATTCTAATTAGGGAGACAAAGGTGGCTGAAAGTGTTGAAAATGGTCACAGGTAAGTATTGGTTCCTCCAGGTAATTAGCACATGTTTGTCCCCGTAGTCAAAGTTCTGGGTCCTTTTCAGAATCAGTTAACTTAAATGTTTCACTTGGTTGTGTTTTCTCTGCATATAGTGCAGAAAGGAGGAGTGTACCAAAAGGTCTGGCCAGGTGAGATCAAGTCAGGATCTTGACACAGGGTCTGCAGGGTTTTCCACTGTATGTACACAGTGCCATTGTTCAGGCTTCAACTGATGGCTACGTTGTACTCTGTTGATATACAGCTACTGTAGCAAAGACTTTTAATTTCTCATGTCTCTCCAGACCTTTCCTTTACCTCACTTCCTTCTACCTCACTTCCTGTCATCTCTCATTGATTACCTCTCATTTAGTTCACCTGTGCACTCCCTATTTAAGTCCTGCACTCCCCTTCAGTCAGTCTTTCACCTTTTCATGGGACGGCAGCACTGGTAAGGCCTGCTTTGCACATTTATTATCGATAGAAAAGTAGATCTTTATTTATCCTTATCCTTAATTATGAGAATGTTGAATGGACTTGATGATGTTTAATCCTTTATTTGCTGTCTTTCAGAGATTCAGTCCATGTGTGTCTTTTGTTATGTCCCTTTGAATAATTGAAGAGTTTGGAAAATAAATCAGTTTATACTTGCTCAACCAATGTAGCAAGTATAAACTGGCTCATGCGTTCTGACCGATGCCCCATCACGTTAATAATTTTATCCTGAACCTTCCTACTCCTCCTTAACAGCTACATTGGACTTGTAAAACTCTGTCATGAATACTGGCCTAAATCATCCAGGTTACATCATACATATTTCTACATGAGTATGTGCAAATTGAATTACTGGACCGTGTTGCTGTTATAGGTCTAGTCCAGTTTAGATGAAGATTTCTTATCTCTACCAAGATAAAAGCACACCTTGTCTTTGGACTTTTTTCAATACATGCTCTGCTCACAGCTGAAGAGTTGCAGTGACCCTCAGCTTGTGTTCTAGTGTGCTTATGTACTGATCAGTGTGAGCAGAATTTCCAGTCAATCTAAATCCACTCATCGATCTTCCTTATGCAGCGTAGTCTATATGAAAAGTGCCCTGAGATAACGCCGGTTGTGATTTGATGCTATGTGAATAAAACTGAATTTGAAAATGTTATGTATGGCAAAATTCATGAAAGTCAGTCTATTGTTTCTTATGACTTCCTGTGTAAATGTGATGTTTCTGTCCACTGAGCTGATTTGATTTGTGAAGGCTTGCATTGCCTGGCTGGATTTTGATTTTAAACCTTCTGCCATGTACATATCTGAGTCAGTGGCTGGTCCTGGGAGACACGGGTGAATCCAGTGCCTTGTGACATTTGTGTGATGGTTAAATACCGAGGTCTCTCCACTAGTCAGCAGTAAGGATACAGTGTCTTGACTGAGTGGAAAAATGTCATTGCAAATTAGGTTAGACACAATTCAACTTTACTGTCATTGCACAGAGTACAGTTACTGAGACAACGAAATGCAATGAAATCCAAAAGCATTCAACACAACTCTTGAGATATTCCATCTCCTGTCCAGGCTAAGAATACACATTTTATGGTCAGCTGACATTTTCTGCATTAGATTTCCACACAGTTCAGTCTCTTTAATATGCATTCAGTAAGGCAAAACAAGGTCAAAATTCTAACACTTCTAGATAAAACTGGTCAAAGGACTAAAACTTAATATGGCACACAATTTAACAAACAACTCATATTGCTCATTAAACAGCAGGCATGAAAACTTCTTCACATACTTCTCAGGAATGTAATTTCCACTTTGTTATGAAGTTCTTTGTGCAAATCTCAATGAAGAAAAGCTACAACAACCACGTAGCTGTGGTTGAAAACTGCTTTATAGCAACAAAATAATACAAATTGATCAGGTATATTAAATAAAAGTATCTAATTTCCTTATACAAAAAGAATTACATTACATAATCAATGATGCTCATAATCCTTTGAATGTTCATTCAAATATTAGACAAAACCAAACTCAACTGACTCATCTAAGAAGGACTGATTCCTCTGCTAGCAGTGTTTGTACTAATGAGATCAGTGTTCTCAAACACTTGTATGTTATATCATTGTAAGTCTTGAATATTTAAAGAACAGAGAAAGGGAAACCTGATTGTCTGACTTTACTTCATCTGCTTTATATCCTCCAGTCATGTGCAAACATCAAACCAGTTAACATCCAGAACAAACAAGTCCTCAGTCACAATGAGGAGATGTTCAGTGTTATATCAAAAGTACATCAGCTGCTTCTTTCCGTTTTCAGTCCCAGCACAAGTGAGAGGATAATTGTCTTGAAAGTGTTGCTTCCCTCTTGTGTCTGCTGAGATGTCAGTGAGGAGAGCAGACAAAGCAGCTGGAGAGGATGTGGGCTTTCAGTGAGGGAGTATGTGCGAGAGGCCAGTGAGTGTTGGATGGAAGGGCTGGGAGTTCACACACAGAGCTGAGTTCAGGGTGGATCAAGTGTCGGAGCGTGGAGATGAGGCCTTCTGTGTCGACATGCACAGGATGCTCTCGGCCTCTGCATAAATCTGAGAAACACACAGGCAGTTCATCACCATGTGGGTACATTTACAGTAGAGCACTTTTTGCATAGGACAGTGGATACTTTGCTTCAGTGCCAGTAAAAGCCCCTGTGAATCATCTGTTTAACAGTAAAGCTGTCATGTCTTCATGAACTCCACAAATTTAACATATAAAAGTCAGACTTTTGTGTGTAACATTAGAGTTTCAACTTCACTAATTTGTACTGCTCTTTTCCATTTAGGATTAAATTTGAATCTGTCGTCTCACCAATTAAATTTCAGCAACTCGATTTTTTCAGAAGACTTGGATTTTTAGATCCAGAAATGACCAGCTGAATTCAAGAAACCTGAATGCGGTTTTCTGAATAGGGGACACTCATGTTTATCTGAATACTTCTTTGAAAAATACTTATATTAAGTTTTTTTAATTACACAACTTGCAATAACCTTCTGCAGCTATGGCAGGGAGAGATGCTGAAAAGGAGGCTGACTGCCACCCAGGTCACAAACACAGCTGTTCACCGCTGCATCTGGTGTTAATGATAGTTCATCTTCTTCAACTTGCTGCTGAGACTAGTGTCACAATGGCAACCATTGAAACTACCGCAAGAGAAACAAGGGGCAATTTTTGTGAAATACTTTTGCGTTCTCTTACCAAGCCTTTTGCATTCCTGCGATGTACAGAGAAATACTGAGATCTATCATGATATAGTACGACCACTACTCACGCACGAGTCTTATATTTGCAGCTAAATAGAAAACTAGCTCCCTCACTGCCCACTGCCACGGCTGACTGAGGCAGAGTGCAGCTGTGATTATAGCCATGGGATGACAGAGCTTTGACTATTGCTGTAGCTGTGGTTGAACCATCACTGTGCTTTGACTAATGGGGTTATGAGGTCATAGCTGTGACATATTAATACACTGTTTATAATGGGTGTAACATTAACTACATGCAGGGGTTGTATGTGTGCAATGAACTCAAATGGTTGTACTGCCTGAGCGTGGTACTGACACGGAACTTCTGTGGTCTATTAGTAACACATCTGTCATATCTAAAAGAAGCACCGTGGGCTCAAATCCCATTTGTTTAAACAATGCTTTCTGGGCAAATGTTAAAAGAGTAGCCACAGTACATCTGTTGTAGCCATATCCATAGCATCATATGTTAAACCACAAATGCAACTGTAGTCTGAGCACTAACCAGTGCACAGCTTTACCCAGCACAGCCAGGCAGAGCAGCTGTGCTCACAGCCCAGTCTTGTGAAAGGAGGAAAGAGCAAGAAAGGCATCATGGAAAGGATGCTGCTAATGTTTGTTGGCCTTTAGATCTCTTAGGCTACAAGGTCCTTCCTGCTGCTTCACATCACTTTACAAATCCTAATCTTGGCTCAGTTTTGTAGTAATTGGGGTCATGATTAGTTGAAGAAACCTATTAGAGCTATAAAGTCTCCTCACTGGTGTAAATGGCACATCCTGAAAGAGCTCCTGAATGAAGCGTCGTGAGGGCAGACGAAACATGCAGTGAGCCAGCAGATAGGACACCTCTGAATATAGACAGATGTCATCAAATGCATAGGGGAACTTCTCCTTGATCCTACCAAGAAAACACATTGACCCAACACATCAGAATAGGCTGGACAGATGTAAACAAGTGTAAGAAAGTGGTTTGGTTAAGTTTGAAGGCAGATTCAGCCTCACGTTAACAGGCTGGTCTCGTGGTTTTTGGTCCCCATAGAGGAGCTGATGATCGATGATTGATGATCAGTCGAAGCACTTCCTTCCTCAGCAGGACCCGACCAGCTGGAGCATCCTTTGGGATGGACTTCACCCCTGCCAAGGTACAAAGAGAAAGTGGGACAACGTGTAACTAGAGACACACTGGTAATATATTATACTTAATATGAAAGTTCAAAGTCGATAAGGATATCTGATAGTTATCCATCTGTTGTGTGCAATAGGATAACAATGACTGATAATATTAATCTCAAAAATGCAAAACTGACAATGCCATAGGACTGCTATACACTTTACAACTCCAATTCCAAAAAAGTTGGGACGCTGTGTAAAATGTTAATAAAAACTGAATTTGATGGTTTGGAAATCATTTAATTCTTATTTAATTGAATATAGTGCAACGGCAGCATATCAAATGTTGAAACTGTTAGTGTTGTAAAGTTGGAACTGGGCCATTGCGTTGCATCACCTCTTCTGCATCACGGAGCCAAGGAGACCACTTTCTGGAGTTTTGAAAGTGAAATGTTCCATTCTTGCCTGATATGGGATTTCAGCTGCTCAACAGTTTGTCATATTTTTTGTTTCATGACATGCAAAATGTTGTTGTATGCAAGTATGCAAGATCTTCCATGAAAATGACGACGTCTACTAACGGCATATATTGCTCCAAAACCTGTATATATTGTTCAGTATTAATGGTGCCTTGCCAGATGTGTAAGCTACCCTTTCCATGGGCACTTATGTATCCCCATATGATCATGGATGTTGGCTTTTGAACTGTGTGCTGATAACAAGCGGTCTCTCCTTTAGAGATCATCCATGATTTCCAAAAAGAATGTCAGATTTAAATTCGTCACAGCACAGGACAATTTTCCACTTCACCTCAGTCCATCTTAAATGGGCTCAGGCCCAGAGAAGTCATCGCCATGTCTGGATCATGTTTATATTTGGTTTCCTCGTTGCATCGTAAAGTTTTAACCTGCATTTGTAGATGCAGTAACGAAATGTGTTTACAGAAAATGTTTCTGGAAGTGACTTTGTGATTTCCACTACCGAGTCATGTCTGTTTTTAATGCAGAGCCATCTGAGGGCCCTGAAATTGTTGAACTATTTGCTGATGCAGTCTCTCACAGAGTGGTGAACCTCTTCTCTTTACTTCAGAGAGACTCAGCCTCTCTGGAATGTTCTCTCTTTATACCCAGTCATGTTACTAACCTGTTGCAAATTAACCTCATTAGTTGGGAGATGTTCCTCCAGGTGTTTTTTTCCCAGTGTTTTGTTGTACTGGTCCCAACTTTTTTGAAACCTGTTGCTGGCATTAAATTTAAAATGAGCATATAATTTTCATAGAACAATAAGGTTTTTCAGTTTCAACACTTTTGCACAATTTTCATTAAATAGATTAAATATATCTTAGCAATAAATGGTCATCCATTGTGTGTTATGCTTTTTCATTTGATCAGAAATAGGATTCCACCTGGGTTGCTGTTTTGAGAACTGACACCCAGCACAGACAGACCAGAGCAGTATAGGCAGTTGTTATGGCTGTGCTCTTGAAGACCCGTCTCCTCTGAGCCCAGCATCTGCTGCTGTTCTGCCCAGCTCACTGCCATCAGCTCTGTAAGACTGAGCTGAGAGCGAAGCCTTACTGGCCCACCCTGGGCATCACTGGGACCTGAGGACACACACACAGCAGACTGGAAAAGATGCTCAAGCTATTAGAACACATTAGAAAACCCACTCCTCTATTACAGGTCATAAAAGAGGAGTTTGAATATTTTCCAGTTGAAACTTTTGGAATACAATCAGACCGATGTTTGTCTTTTTGTAATTTGGTTTTGAAATATTCAGTGGGGAAAATTTGGAAAACGGTAGAGAGTAAAATCTTAAATGTAATACTTTTTTGACAATTGAGGCATCCATTTGGAATTACAAGGTTCAAAAAGTTAACAAGCCATCATGCTGTTACCAGTGGGTTCAATACGGAAATCTTTTGTCTAAGGGATCTGTACAAAGATGGTTATAGCTTACTTGATTTTCATAATAACTCTCTGTCTGGCTCTTATATCTGTGAGATAGGGAGCCATCTTTAGAGGAGGGTGAAAAAAAAGCATAGGTGATATGACCTCCTGCCTGAAATCTTTTGAATGGTGCTTCACTGTAAATAAATATGGAATCCAAATTTTCCAAGTAAGGTGTCCAGGCCTGGCTCTTGGGATTTTTTAAATAAAAAATTATATTGCTGAACAACATAATACAACATTTTATGAAATAACTGATTTGACTGTGATGATGGTGGTGCAGGAGAGAGAGTCTGTTGGTCACTCCTGACCTGCAGTAACGGAAGTGGTGTTTGAAGATAATATGGAAAAGCAGTTCGCCCTAGTGCTGAGGTACAGTTGTCAGTGATGGTACTGTAGAGGGGTAAGACGTTTGGTTTTCTTTCAGAGTATGTCCCTTCCAAGGGAGAGTCATGGCTTTTCCAGAGTGTCTGGTGCCACATTTTAAATGAAGGGAAGGCAAGGTTTAGTTGAGGAAGTTACAGAATGTTCCTAGAAGTCTGAATTATCAGACCCCTGTTGTTACAGTCCTCTGACTGTATCAGAATAATGAACCAACACCACTGATTAAGTGTTTCTGTAAAACAGAAGTTGGTCTGTGATTTGGAGAGGGGGTGAAAATGACAAAAAAAAAAAAAAAAAAACTAATTCATTAACTCCAAAATGCACTGAAACATCTTGCTTTTTGTGAAGATGAACTAAAGGATTACTCCAGCTGTAAACCATCTGAGTGCTGCACTGCAACCTTTTTGCTGTGTTAACATAGCGTTACGAATTTTTCAATTTTTGGCTCCTACTGTTCCAAGATGCAGCAAATCACATATGTACTCCAAAGGCAAATGAATGTAAGGATAAACTAAATAAAACTAAAGTTAAATGAACACCAAACCAAAGCAAGCTGTGATCTAACTGTTCATTTGACAATGCTGAGTGTTAAAAGAGTTTCTTCTAAATTCTCACCATCAGCATCTCCAGAGAAGAATTTAGCAGAGCGGTCCTCAGAAGATGGGCTCATCCTCTTTTGGAAATAAGGTGTTTCTTTAATCTGAGGGAATCCAAGAACAAAAGTCCCATCCCACTCAGATCAGGTTTACAGAACCTCTCAGAGGAAAGTCTACATAGTGATGAGGTGTTTTCTGACCCAAAAGCATTCCTACAAATTATTCACCTTACCTGGAACATGTTGTTGATATTGATGGGCAAAGCTAGGCCTATGTAGTCATCAGATGAGCCATAGGGGGC
>JBBMOC010000394.1:10988-57579 GCA_037975185.1 Centropyge bicolor
CCTCCTCCAGCAGCAAGTTCAGACCCCAGTTTGATGAACCTATGTTTCCCTGGTAGAAAAGAAATGTAGTGAACATTAATTGAGGATTTTCTTCTCTTAAAATCTCATATCTTTTAAATATAATCTGAATAATAATAAAGAATTACAAATGCTGACCAAAGCCCAAAGTGCTGCCTTCAGTTGTTTGACGTCTTCCCATTTGTCCAGGACAGGAGATCGAACACTGTAGCTTAAATCAGGAACCACATTCTGCAGGAGGAAGAGGAAAGAAGTCCTAACAGACACTGCATCAAAGCAACCACAGATCTGTGGCATGTCTTCTGTGACCTTTCCTTCTTTCCTGGCTGTGAGCTGAGTAGAGGCATGTCTAGTCTGATTCAAAATTATTCAAGCAATTAAAGCAACAATTTAGTACTTGTGTTAATGGCTCTCAGGGAAAACCATAGACTGTATAAAAGATGGACGTATAAAATATGGGGAAAACAGGCTGACTGGAGTTTATATGGAACCCCACAGTATTAAATATTAAATAATTAAATAAATAGATATTATGAAATAGATGACTATATGATTAAGATAAGATATTCCTTATAGAAATTTAGAATGAATCAATAGAATGTGTTAATGTAAATACAAATAAATCCACGATTAAGCAACTGAAGAAATAATTACATCTCAAGTCATTATTCTGAATTACTTCATTATTCTTATTGCATAAAGAGAGTTTTATTGGAAATTTGGATTTTTTAAAATTTTTCTTACAGTCGAATAAAGTCAAGTCAGAGATGCAACATATGTCATGTGTGCAGAATAGATCAGCAAAAAAAAAAATCACAATATATACAGATTCTGAAGACAAAAATCTGGGAGATACTCAGGCTTACAAAGAAGCATGAGGGAGGCTGAGGAGGGGCATTAGAGTTGCCAAGCGCAGTGCATAGAGGAGCACTTCAAGAGCAACAACTACACAGTGTATGTGGAAAGGAACAGGGACAGTCTTTGGCTGTGAATGTACACACATGGACAAAATTGTTGGTACCCTTCGGTTAATGAAAGAAAAACTCACAAAGGTCACAGAAATAACTTGAATCTGACAAAAGTAATAATAAATAAAAATTCCATGAAATTTAACCAATGAAAGTCAGACATTGCTTTTCAACCATGCTTTAACAGAATTATTTTTAAAAAATGAACTCATGAAACAGGACTGGACAAAAATGATGGTACCCTTAACTGAATATTGTTGTAGTATTATTGTTGCACAACCTTTTGAGGCAATCACTGCAATCAAATGATTCCTGTAACTGTCAATGAGACTTCTGCACCTCTCAGCAGGTATTTTGGCCCACTCCTCAGGAGCAAACTGCTCCATTTGTTTCAGGTTTGAAGGGTTCCTTTTCCAGGCGGCATGTTTCAGCTCCTTCCAAAGATGCTCAATAGGATTTGGGTCAGGGTTCATAGAAGGCCACTTTAGAATAGTCCAATGTTTTTCTCTTAGCCATTCTTGGGTGTTTTTAGCTGTGTTTTGGGTCATCGTCCTGTTGCAAGGACATTCTCCCAGAAGCTTTGTGGCTTGTCAATATGTAGTTTGGCAAATTCCAGTCTGGCTTTTTTTATGATTTGTTGGTGTCCTCAACAATGGTGTCCTCCTTGGTCGTCTCCCATTAAGTCCACTGTGGCTCAAACAACGACGGATGGTGCGATCTGACACTGATGTTCCTTGAGCTTGAAGTTCGCCAATAATCTCTTTAGAAGTTTTTCTGGCTCTTTTGTTACCATTCATATTATCCATCTCTTTGATTTTTCATCAGTTTTCTTCCTGCAGCCAGGAAGAAAACTGATGGGGGAGGTTCGCTACACTCCCATGGATCTTAAATTTCTGAATAATATGTGCAACTGTAGTCACAGGAACATAAAGCTGCTTGGAGATGGTCTTATAGCCTTTACTTTTAACATGCTTGTCTATAATTTTCTTTCTAATCTCCTGAGACAGCTCTTTCCTTTGCTTCCTCTGGTCCAGGTACTTACGCAGAACTTTTAATATTTATTGAACCTCAACAGACCACAACTGGTAGACAGACTGAAGTGTTCAAGTATTTTCTTAACAATAAAAGTAAACAGCTTAACTATATGAAGTGCTTTTGACCGTTTGAGAGATGCGTCATTAGATTAGAGTTGCTACTAACGGACGTGGACAAACACGTCGCTCCGGGACTTAATGCACACCCACGTTTACGTTCTTGCGTTTTACCTCAAAGAGAATAAAGTAGTGTCTGTACTGTTCCTGTCTTTCCCCGGATTCCCAGCACTGCTGCAGCCAGTCCTCCAGCCACTGCGACCTGAGTTTTTTCCCTTGTGAATGTTTCATTTAAAACTTTTTACTGAAACCTCAGTCTGTTCTCCGCCTCTACCTACCGGTCCAAAAATCAAACCTTAACAGATTGCCCGTTACTGAAAAAAATAAGTCTGTTAGTAACATTGTTTATTTTAATGCTGTTACTCCCATCACTGTGTATAATGTTCTTCCATTTGATAGAGGCACTTCTTCATTAATGGTTATACGACATAGATGTGTCGGATATATATGTTCTTCATGCATCTCATATAGAATTCAACACAACTGGCACTAAAGTCTGGCACCATAAAATGTTAGTATGATGTAATGACTCTTCTCTTAGGTTCCTTGTCTGAAAACAGGAGATACAAAAAAATCATGGACTATTGGCAAAACACATAATATAAAAGGCTGAAAACATACCGTAAATGGCATCCAATTTATTTTTTGTCCAATGGCATCTCTTTAGTTTCATTTGCCCCCTCAAAGATTGCTCACCAGCAGTCCCCAGTGGGAAGACTGCTGTGAGCAGATGCCTTACAAATACTGTAGCTGAATTTGCACTGTGGTCATAGGTCCACACCAGTTTCTCAACCATGACTCCAGTCCCAGGATGCATCTCCACCTGTTTAAACAAGGAGACTTGGTGAGTATTTAGGGTTCAAAGATGTATGTCTTGTTCAGCCCAAGACACCTTAGACATAAAAGCAAATTAGATCAGCCATATTCATTAGAAGATATTCTGACAACTAATAGACCTAATTTATGCACTGTATTCATTTATTATTTGAAAATCAATTACCTTAGAAGACTGGGAGTCCATCAAGGAAGGAACAGACTCAGACATGGAAGTAGAAGGTGTAGATCTAGGAGGGATGGTGGTGAATTGGAACTTTGGGGGGGGGCAGCGGTCGATCTCTTAGGAGGTACAGCGAAATCAATTATATTCTTCATGGTCCGTAGCAGTTCTGGCACATTAGTACACAGTAAATCAGAAACACAAAACAAAACCAAAAAAAACAACAAACCAAAAAAAAAAATCTGTCATTAATCTTCTTCAATACAAAGTAAAGTACCTTATAATACAGTAAATACAGCATGAAGTGAATTAGAAAAGAAATTATTAGTTGACAAATGGTTTAATGAATGATATGAACCAATACCTGGAACAACCATCTCCTTCAATTTAACATTCTCTTCTTTCAGGTCTTTGATCACCTGCTTTAATTCAAATACTGTCTTTGTCAGACTTCTATCATCTGAAGTAAGCTGTAAACGACAGTACATCTCAAGGTAATCTTCTGCAGGCTCTTTCCTTGTGAGAGCCTTTGACTTCTGGGTGTTCAGAGAAAGAAAATTGGGTAATAGAAAATAAAAACACAGCTGATGGTGGAGTTTAGCAGCTCAAGCAGCTTTTTTTTTTTTTTTGGGGGGGGGGGGGGGTAGTAATGGCTATTATCTAGTAGTGCAAACCACATGATTTCACTGAGAAATATGGTCATCACTAAAGAGTTAAAGGTAAATTGATATCACTTTGACGTGCAGAATCTGAGTCTCAGTGTCAGATGCGTAGATTTGTGAATTTCCCCACTGTGGGACGAATAAAGGCTTATCTTATCTTATCTTATCTTATCTGAATCTGAAAAGTTATTTTTGAACAGGGTCTGATAGTAATGGTAGCAAATGTCATCCATAAGGCAGTAGAAGAGGAACAGTTTTTAACATATCAACAAAACACACAGTTTTATGTTACATTGTAGTTCAAAGCCAACCAGTAATCAATAAGGCCCATTCTTTTGTTGGAAGCTCCAAGAACAAAACCGGAGAAATCTTCAGTTCACAGATATAAAGTTTATTTTGGTCACAGGTAAAGGATCTCTATCAGGTGGAGCCTTGACTTCCGGGTGTGATTTGTCATTTATCCTCTTGGGATGGAACCTGCCCCATACAAAGGTTGGACTTGCATACAACTGAGTGTCATTGGGCAGTTATCTCTCACGTGAACAAGCCAACCACTATTTACGTGAAATTAATGGGATATGAAACGCGTGAATGTTGACATTTAAGCTTGTATCTATTTTGCTACTGTCATGCAAAAAACGTACAGTACAGATAAATATGAGAACATCTACTCCTTTTCATTCATTTTATATGTCACAGTGAAGATAATGAAGTACGAACTATCCATGAGAACAGTAACTAAAAGTACAGCTGACCCTGTCTCCATAGCAGCAAAAATAATAAGTTGCAAACTGTCTATGAGGGTATACAAAGGTAGTTACGCACACACTCTTAGGCCACATAAGATCAAACGGATGATGATCAAAACAAATAGTAAATCTAACCATAGTGAAAACAAGGAATACCATTACAATATTAGAAATATTATATCAAAAGGAAAGGAAAAATGTGATTTGTAGTTTTCTGGGGAAGTGTGTGGAATCTGTCTTTAAGGAGTCGTTGATTTGTATTGTTTTAAGGAAAGTGTGTCAAGTGGATTGCTCTCTATATATATGTTCCTAGGGGGACCGATTTGAGTGTGGGACTCACCGTGACAAGGCTCCGCCATGGTGTGCAATCTGATAGCATAATCGTTAACAGAGTCTGATCCTTGTCTTATGGTGCTCAACTCACGTGCCTTCTCTCGCTCTGAGTGCAGTGGGTCGAAGGCTCGTTTGAGGGCTAGCTTGAAGTCCTGGATCGAGGAACAGATCGCCGAATCCCGGGTCCACTCCGCCGTAGCCCATGCCAGGGCTCGCCCCGTAAGGTGCGAGATCATAAAGGCTACCTGGGCTCGCTCGGTGAGGAATGCAGAGGGTGAAAGTTCATAGTGCATTTCACAACTGGTGATGAAAGCTTGACAATGGCCGGACTCACCGGAGTATTTTTCAGGCGCCGCGAGGCGGAGTGGCGTGGCATGGGAAGCCGGCTCAATCATGGATTGAGGATGGGGCAGGAGCACTGAGTACCTGGTGGAGCTGAGCCGACAGCAGGCTCATCTGGTGACTCAGCGCTGCTCTCCAGTCTTCCTGCTGTCTTTTGAGTTCGTCAAGTCCGCTGTGGAGCACCGACATGTGCTCGATCTGCTGGTTAAGCTTAGCGTCTTGGTCGCGAATGGCAGCTGACATTCGCTCGGCGTCCGCTGGGTTCATGCTGGCCAGTTTGTACTGACAAGGCTCAGCCTGGAGGTGAACCCAGAAGCAGGACGCGGGGACAGAAAGTTCAAAATAAAGGTCTTTATTAAAACAAAGTGCAAAACTCAAAATCACTCTTCTGAGGGAAAAAGTATCAAACAAACAAAGTAATAAACTTAAAGTCGCTCTAGCTTTGCTGAGGAAAAACAAGGCAGAAAAATAACAAGAAAACGTCGTAGCAAATACTGGAATACTAGACATAGGACGCATGGAAAAGGCACGAGTTGACGGACACGGCAGACACGACAAACTGGCACAGGACAGGGGAAGACGCGGACATTAAATACACAGGGTAGGGAGTCAGGTGGAAACAATCAGGGCGGGGCAGACAATCACACCGGCGGGAGACACAGAAGGAAGGGCAAGCAACCTGAAACAAGAAGGGAAACAGTTACCAAAATAAAACAGGAAGAGACAGGACAACATGAGACAAGACATAACTGCAAAAATAAACTTAACGTTTTTGCCTGGTTATGACACACCGGGGCTAGAGCTGACTGTATTAAGTGTGTTTGCTCATACGCAATGTTTAATAAAGTTCATTTAAAGAACTACACTACGGTTCAAAAGTTTGGGGTCACTTAGAAATGTCCTTATTTTTGGAAGAAAAGCACTGTTTTTTCAATGAAGATAACTTTAAACTAATCAGAAATACCCTCTATACATTGCTAATGTGATAAATGACTATTCTAGCTGCAAATGTGTGGTTTTTGGTGCAGTATCCACATAGGTGTATAGAGGCCCATTTCCAGCAACTATCACTCCAGTGTTCCAATGGTACAATGTGTTTGCTCATTGCGTTAGAAGGCTAATGGATGATTAGAAAACCCTTGTGCAATCATGTTAGCATAGCTGAAAACAGTGTAGCTGGTTAGAGAAGCTATAAAAGTGACCTTCCTTTGAACAGGAGAATCTGGAGCATCACATTTGTTGGGACCACTAAAAGTCCACAGATGAGTTTGTTCATTGTGTGACGTAAAACACCAGGTGAGATAAGACATTCCAGCTCAGGGTTTGTCTCATGTCTCATGTGGGGGGCAAAGGAGCCCAGTCCCCACAGTCTTCCTGTTAACAACTAGGTGTTAACTCCAGCTGGACCCATCTCCAAACCCCCTCCTCAGCTATTTCTTTTTCTCTTCAGCCCTGCGAGAAGGCAGGAGCTGCTTCTCTTTTCTCCTCAGCCCTGCAAGGAGGCAGGAGCTGCCCTCTCTCTCTCTTCGGTGTGCCAAAGAGGCAAGACCTCTTTCTCTTCAGCCCTGCAAGGAAGCAGGAGCTCCCGGCTCTTCTCTCCAGCTCTGCCAAGGAGGCAGTAGCTTGTCCTCAAAGCTCCAACAAGGGAGCAGAAACCAGCTCTCAGTGTGGCCTGCTCACGACAGTCACACCTAAACAAGAAAAGAACCTACAAAGAAGGTTCTCCCACCAGCAGCCGCAACACGAGCCTGCTTGCTGACTTCAACAAGGAACGACAAAGCCAGTTGGCACAGAGCTGCTAACTGTAACCAAAGAGCAACCAGCTTCCTCTGACCTGGACAACCAAAGTCTGCAACTCAGCTCGGATCCTCCACAACCGCAGGATCCCCAGCTAACGAGCTTCCTCTCCCTCAAAGGACTGGTAACTACACTGGGCATAGATAGTTAGACAAGCTAAGCTAAACATAGCTAAGCAAAGGACTGTTTGACTTTCATGTACATGTGTTAATTCAATTTGTCATTGAGATTCATTGATGTGATGATAGGAAGATTAGTTCACCAACTGTAAAATGATGTTAGCTATGCTTCACATTGACACAGGGTTTGCATGCTACGCTTCTCTTTACTAACCTGGCACCCTCTATCATACACATTTTACACATAGGCACACAGGCTTATCCAAAAACGCACTCTCCCTCCCCCGGCAGCGTCCTTAGAGGCAGCCATCTTGTGCGTAGCCTGCCTTTTGTCTCGGCCATGCGGCCTGACACCTTCTTAACCAGCCATTTTGTTTAGTCACACACACACACACACACACACACTTGTATACAGTACATGTTAGATTAGTATGTGTTTGGTTTTATTATTTGTTAATAAATGCTTGTGAATATACATGTGTCTTTAATGTTGTACAAGAGTGAATGATACCAACCTCTGCTCCGCCAAGAATTCCGAGATCCTTCATTTTATGAAACTGTAACAGCGAAGCGGCTATCATTTTCCCAATATAACGGTGCCCTGTGTAAGGCAGTGCACTGTTGAGGGTGATGCCCTGAGGTGATCCGATGTATATCAGATGCTATTATTTAATATAATTAATAATTATTTCTGATAATTATTAATTCTTATCGATAGCCAAACTGCCCATTAAGTTGATCCCCAACACATTTGTGTCGATTAAACGCTCAAAATGGCCAGAAAAAGAGAACTTTCATGTGAAACTCGACAGTCTATTCTTGTTCTTAGAAATCAAGGCTATTCCATGCGAGAAATTTCCAAGAAGCTGAAGATTTCCTACAACGATGTGTACTACTCCCTTCAGAGAACAGCACAAACAGGCTCTAACCAGAGTAGAAAGAGAAGTGGGAGGCCCTGCTTGCACAACTGAGCAAGAAGATAAGTACATTAGAGTCTCTAGTTTGAGAAATAGACGCCTCACAGGTTCTCAACTGGCAGCTTCATTATATAGTACCCGCAAAATGCCAGTGTCAACATCTACAGTGAAGAGGCGACTCCGGGATGCTGGCCTTCAGGGCAGAGTGGCAAAGAAAAAGCCATATCTGAGACTGGCCAATAAAAGAAAAGGATTCATATGGGCAAAACAACACAGACATCGGACAGAGGAAGATTGGAAAAAAGTGTTATGGACGGGCGTATCGAAGATTGAGGTGTTTGGATCACACAGAAGAACATTTGTGAGAAGCAGAACAACTGAAAAGATGCTGGAAGAGTGCCTGACGCCATCTGTCAAGCAAGGTTGGGGTAACGTGATGGTCTGGAGTTGCTTTGGTGCTGGTAAGGTAGGAGATTTGTTCAGGGTAAAATGGATTTTGAATAAGGAAAGCTATCACTCCATTTTGCAAAGCCATGCCATACCCTGTGCACAGTGCTTGATTAGAGCCAATTTCATCCTACAACAGGACAATGATCCAGAGCACACCTCCAAATTGTGCAAGAACTATTTAAAGAAGCAGGCAGCTGGTATTCTATCTGAAATGTGAGTAATATGAGTGGCCAGCGCAGTCACCAGATCTACACCCCATTGAGCTGTTGTGGGAGCAGCTTGACCATATGGTACGCGAGAAGTGCCCATCCAGCCAATCCAACTTGTGAGAGGGGCTTCTAGAAGCGTGGGTTGAAAGTTCTCCAGATTACCTCAACAAATTAACAGCTAGAATGACAAAGGCCTGCAATGCTGTAATTGCTGCAAATGGAGAATTCTTTGACAAAAGCAAAGTTTGAAGGAAAAAATTATTTCAAATACAAATCATTATTTCTAATTTTGTCAATGTCTTGACTATATTTTCTATTCATTTTACAACTCATTGTGGTAAATAAAAGTGTGACTTTTCATGGAAAACACAAAATTGTCTGGGTGACCCCAAACTTTTGAACGGTTGTGTACATCATCCATTCTGTTCAGTAAGATGGAGCAAACAAAACAGAGTGAAACAGAAAGTTATAAAGATGTCAGTCAGAGAGAAAATTGGAGAGCAGAACCTGTCACTCAGGCTCAGGTGAGACAAAACTACAATATATAGCTCTTGCTCAATCTCTCCTTCTCTGTATTGAGCATTTGATTTGTGTGTAACAGGTGTGGAGTGGACCCAATTGCAGCACAAATAAAACACGAACAGTCTTTATTTAGGAAGAGACACCATGAACCACATCTAACATCATAAAGGGGTTAACTGATTTGGCTGGATTCGAACCCCGCTCGAACGCGTTGCAGGCAAACACGTTGGCACACGACCAACAAATCAGGTATGGATTGAGTAAGACTCGTGAGCATATAAATGTTCGACAGTTCTCAAAAAGCTCAATGAGTGAGGTGAGGTAGAAGGGCTCAGACTCACTGGTGGTTCTGAAGAGAGCTGTGAGTGGAGCTGGACCTGGAGCGGGAGTCGACGAGGCAGATGACACCAGAGGAAGGGAACTGGCGGGGTGAAGCTGAAGCAGTAGGTCTAGGTTGAGCAGGAGCGGACTGAGTGCCGACCAGTCGCAGGCAGACGAGGAACAGGAAGCAGGCAGGCAGTAGTATTTGAGGACAGAAGGCTGGTGGATTTACCGGGGCTGAGACGTTGAGCTGGACCCTGAGCGGGAGTCAGCGTGGTGGACAACACCGGAGGAGAACCGGCGTGGTGAAGGTGAAGCAGAGGATCTTTAGGCTGAGCATGAGCGGACTGAGTGTCGACCAGCCACAGGCAGACGAGGGACAGGCAGCAGGCAGGCAATACTCGTAGTCGGGGATGGAAGGCTGGTGGATTTACCGGGGCTGAGACGTGGAGCAAGGTCGGAGGCAAATCGGGTCGGCAACAGGTAAGTAGTCCGGGAATGAGTACTGGAGAGTCAGGCATGAGAGCTAAGACAATCTGGCAAAGAGTGAGTGGAGTGAGGCTGCTTATATACACCCTGGCTTGATTGGAGATGGTGAGCAGATGAGCAGGTGACCGCAGCAGGTGGAAGCAGTTAGCTGATAAGGTGTGGCTGAGCAGCAGAGGGGGAGAGCAGGCTGTGACATTGTGTCCTTCTCAGGAANAGAAGTAGATGTCCACTCCCATGGACTAACAGATGGGCAAAGCATCATCTTGATTCTCTCCTTTGCACTGAGACACAACACTACATGTGTAGTGATGGAAGACCTGTTGAAACTGCTTAATTTACATTCCACTGGGACTAGTGCAGTTCCAACAAGTATTTTTTGGAGAAACCATTAGCTGGTATTGCTGATGTTTGAACAGCAACATTACTTATTCATTCATTATCATCAGAGTTTGTACTAAATACATTGGTTCTTCACAATCTCAAGTGGAAATTCTTAGATGTTTGTCATGTTCCTCATCCACAACAGTAGAGGCTAGTTTGCAGGAAGGACAATTTTTATTAGTATTCCATTAAAGGATCAGCTGAAATGTATTCTAGAGAATGAGGGCATTTATGATCTCTGCTTTCATGCTGATGACAGTAGTAAGAATTTCATAAAGGACATATATGATGGCACTTCATATCAGACCTTAAAGTCAAGCAGTAAAGATGATTCCCAATCCCTTAAATAAAAAAAAATAAACATGTACTTTTATGTGCTGTATGGTTTGGATCCCAAAAGCCAGACATGCTGTGCTTCTTCAAACCATTTGTTGAGGAGTGTGTCAGTCTTTCTCAAGCAAGTGTGTGCACATACATGGCAACTTTATGGATGGATCCTAAGACCATTTCTGAACCATGGTATATTGGTGCACACACAGCAGTCATGGACAGACAGCTCTTGTCAGTAAAACCTCCAGCTATTGTTGCAAGTTGCAAGTTCCAAGATCTCTAACAGAATGCAAATTCTGGAAAGTCCACAAGTGGCAACACTGGCCTTTGTACTATAGTTTGCCAGTTCTGAAAGGCATACTTCCACAGAAGTATCACTCTCATTTGGCATTACAGATAGAGGGCGTAAGCATTCTGTTGGGGTCTGCATTAAATGCTTAACTGATAAGTCACGCACATGAGACATTAGTGAACTTTGTTGGAGGTGTGCAGTCCCTGTATGGGGAAGAGTACATGACATTCAATGTTTATTCACTTCTGCATTTAAGCAAAAGTTTTGTGCACTGGGATCCTTTGTGCACTCACTCAGCCTTTATGTTTGAAGATTTCAATGGGTACCTCCTGAAACAAGTAAAAAATAGTCAAGCTGTACCACAACAAATATGCAAATGATGTGTTTTTAACACATGCTTTTCTGCATTTAGCAAAGCAGTTCTTAAAAAATACATGTGCACGAGTTAAAGATTTCTGCAATGAAATAAGAAATGTAAAGCAGTGTGTCAAGTTTAAAAAGTTTACTGAGGTGACTGCCCTTGGTCCACCAAATGTAAGCGTAGTATCTCTGGGTGATCAAGCTGCTCTCCACTCAGTGAGAGATGCTGTGGTGAGTTACTACTAGAATTGCTGTAAATGGAGAAGTCATTCATGGTCATACCTACAAAAAAAATGAAACAAAGAAACAACTCTGTTGTGCTTTTAAAGGATGGGAGTATTTTTAGAGTCTCACACTTTCTTGACATGGGTGACCAGTGTTTATATGCCATAGGAAACTATGGTAATTGCACAGTGCAGAAGTTAGCCAGAGGTCGCCATATCAGAACTCAACTGAGCTAAATGTCAACTGTCCACTTTCCCACAGGCTTTCACAAAGCCATAAAGGCTACTCAGGTAGTTAGACCATGTATGTATATTCAGTGTCCACAGTCCAGCTCGATTGTATGTCAACTACAGACTACTAACACATATTACTGTAAGTGAATCAATGTTAACTAAATGTGAAGATTGTCACTTATTTTGAGTTTCTGAGCTGAAAAGGAAACATTTCTGTCTAATATATTACCAATGTAACTAAAATGAAACAGCACATATCAGAGTAAAGGCAAAATACAAATGTATTCTTATGTGAGGCATTTTGCACTGCATGTTATTCTAATCTTGTGCAAAATTAAAAGTCTTTCTAAGTCTTTCCAATTTTGTTTGCCACAGTTGGTGCTAAATGTTATGATACAGTCTGGACCAACTGAGGCAGAGACAGAGTGTACAAAAATGAAAGGTTTAATGTCAACAAAAAGCAAAACGAAAAAGGACAGTTGCGGTTTGGTGAAGAAAAGCCATCCCATGGCAGGAAAAAAAACCGGGAAAACAGGAGGGTGGCTGGCAGAGAGGCACAGCAACTGGTGACTGGAACTGAATCTGGAGGAAACAAAAAAACAAGTGGTAGGAAGGTGACGAAAAAACAAAAAAAACAACTTACAAGTCACAGGCGTAAAAGAGTTCACAGGTGCATAACAACAGCTAGAAAATACCATGAATGATGGAATAATCTGGAGTGAAGTCCAGACAAGCCTTTTATGGGCAGGTTGATTTGATGATAGTGAACCGGTGGGCCTCATCAGCCAGGTAGCCGGGGAGGAGAAACTGAGAGGCCAGCCACGCCTCCTGTCACAACAAAAGAGAGCAGACACAAAAGCAAACAAACAAGTACCAGACCATGACACTAAAATCTTAAATAACAAATATCACCCATATAATAATTTTAGGAAAATTCACTAGTTGAGAGAGAAGAATGAGCTACCTGGTTTTGAGAAAATGTTAACCTCTGCAAAATTTTAACATTCCAGTGTTATTATGTGTCAAAACCCTGTTTTTCAGTCATCTTGTGCTTTTCCATGAACCTGTAAGATTATGTTGTTTTTTAAAATTTGTATGTCTTATGTATGTGGCACCTCACATAAGTCTTGTCAGTGTTTTCTGTGATACTTGTAAGATTTTAGTTTCACTCATAGATGTCCAGCTCATATAAGTTCATATAAGTTTGATATTACACATAAGGATATTGTATGTGGAATTACTATACTGTTCTGAACTTAAGTTCCCAAATCATACGTATCATATTGTACAACTTTGCAGAGCCATTAACGTGATTGTTTCTTGCTTGATAAGCTACACACAGAATTAGCTCTGCCATGTTTGTCATGACTGACTTTGTGATGAAAAGTGGCATTATAAATAAAACCGTTGTTGGGAAACCATTTCATAAAATTAAGCTGCAATAAACTTTGTTACAGTGAAAAGATGAAGGATGGAATAACATGATAACGATTATATTGACATTATGATGTTCATAATTTCACAGCTTAATGGTCATTTTATATATGTAAGGCTTTATGTTGCAATATGTAGTATGTTGCTACATTCGCTTTATCAAGTTAAGTAACATAATGCATTTTTAAGGTTATATTTGACACTGTATACTTTTCACTTCATTATGTTATCATTTCATATGGTAAACAAAATCAAAAATTTAAGAAATTCTCAAGGGTGAAATAATAGCTTATCATGTTATATATTTTCATTCTTCTCATATTAAGTGAACCTATTGAGGATTCTCTTTTCCCATGTGGAACAGGGGAATAAAGGAAAAACTGTCAGAAAACCATCAGTTTATTAAACCATAATAAAATTATTAGACCATAAGAGTATTTTCATAATTGCTTTTTTCTTGGCATAGATTACAAAAGTCAAGAGTGACAAAATGTCTTCTTTTTCTTCCCTCCTTGACCACTTTACCCTTGATTTCGATAGTATCGCAGCCAGTACAGGATAAATGATACAAGGCTCAGTCGTTATCAGAAAAGTCAGACAGCGCTTATAATTTACACCGGGACTCTCGGGATCAATAAACGGGGTTAGCTGCTAAAATCAAGTTATAGAAAGCATGGCGGAAATCGACTCCGCATGCTCGAGAGCTGGTCGGCATACGTTGGTCAAGCATACAAGTGAACCCAAAAGTTAGTGTTAAAAAAACGCATTGCGTCGCGCTACACTATTGGCTGCCGATACACAACGTCCATTTTTCAATAGGCCGCCATATTAGGAGGCCAAACCCCTCTTTCATTCAGTAAAGAAAAGACAGGACATGCTCCAAGCATAGTTATTGGAAGTGCTGGTTGTGCTGAGAACTTGAATCTAAATCGGTGCACCTGTACAAGCAGTATCTTTGATTGCTTTGTTGACTGTCTTGCATACTGGTCATTTAGTTACTGTTTCACAATGGCGACCGCGACTGCAACTCCGACCGGCCCGAGAAGCACGTGCGGCAGCGGCACACTACTTCGCCCGACCAGGATATCCAGACTGCAGGAGAAACAGCAGCTCAGAGACCTCAACGACCGCCTGGCGGTTTACATTGACAAGGTCCGTAGTTTGGAGTCTGAAAATGACGTACTCCACCTGCAAATTAACGAGAAGGAAGAAGTGAGGAGTCGGGAGGTAACCGGACTGAAAGCCCTGTATGAGACCGAGCTAGCCGACGTTAGAAGATGTTTGGATGAATCCTCTAAGGAGCGGGCCTGGCTGGAGATTGAGCTGGGAAATATAAGATCCGAGCATGAGCAGCTTCAACAGAAGTAAGCTTTTTATCTTAATTTGTGTGTCTCGTATAGAGATGATCTCTTGGCGATTAGCAATAGACTATATGCTGATTTTGATTTTGGAGCCATTTTTGTAATATTACGCACGCAAGTCTGTCCGAGACTTACGTTTTCTCGTTTATTGAGAGCGTCACTCACTCTCAGCCTATGAAACAAACTTACGTTTGTATTTTGCTGTCCCTTAGTTCGTTTACACTCTGCATGAAATTACAATGAATATACGTTTTAAGAATGGCACAAACAAAACAGCAAACAACAACAACAACAAACAACAAAAACAGTATTTTGAATTGACTGTGGCCGTCACTCTCCCACCATTGTCCGCGTTGCTGAAAGAGAATAACCATCAAATCTTTTTTTTATGAGCTTTAAATATGAGCTTTTACCATGTCTGATGCTAAATAATTAAATGATCTTGTGGGTGAACAAAACACAGAAACGCACAATTGATTTGGGGAAAAGTGGCTTAATAAGACTGAGTTTTGGTATTATTAGGAAATTGAGTTTTTGGAATATTTTGGATTTTGTCGTGATAGAAGTGTTACACAGATTTACAATGAGAATCACACATGTAAATTAGATTGTTTTAATATTCCAATTGTATTAGTTAAATTTTTGGTTTGTCATCATTTGTTTGAGAGAGACTTGACAGCAACAACTACCCACAGCTGTTGACCTGAGGTGTATTAATAGACAATATGGAGCGTTTCAACTGAGCGTGATTCAGTTACTTTTTCTGAACTAACATGTCTATTTGTTGGCCAATTGTGCAATTAAGTGTTGAAAATGTGTTAAATAAAAGTTGATGCACTTTCCCTAATAAACAACAATCTTTTGTTTTTAGACACTTCAAAAATGTGAATTTGTGAATTTCCCCACTGTGGGACGAATAAAGGCTTATCTTATCTTCAAAATGGCACCCCCAGCTTTGTGTATTTTCATGTTCCTTTGGTTGCATGTGAAACCAAAGTAGCTGAAAACAGCTTTGATTTCAACAGTGTATAAAATCCCATAGAATAGTAATAAGAATGATTCTGAGCTCCACGCTTATGGCTAAATGTAAGCATGCTATGAAAAATACACTGTGTCCCTAATACATTACTTACTTACTGCACACAGGTGCTAATCAGTCTGAACAGTTGTGTGTGGCTGTTGTGTCTTGTTGAAAAGAGGATCGACTGTGTCAAGCAATCCTGAGAGTAGAACACAGGTGGTAGTGACAGTCTTTTTGGGTCAGTTGCTTGGCCAGTTGTCATGACCCATTAGTCCACATTATCTTGATTTTTTATTTATTTATTTTTTTTAACACATCTTGTATCAGGATCTGGACACTAACTCAAATGTGCAATATTTACTTTACAGATATTAAAGCTGCTATTAATATCTTTTCCTGTGTTAAAATCAAAGTAAAGATGATAACAGTACACAAAATCTAGGGTTTGGTTAATACCTCACTTTTGGGTAGTTGTGCGGTGTGTTTTCTGTACAGCAGGTAATTCACAAATAACACTAGCATTTATTTTGAAAAAATATATTGTGGTTTTGGGGTAGTACTTTCTGAGAGTACAGGAACTTTGAGGTGAGGCTTGCTGCACTCAACATTTCTGACTGGCTGTGTAGAGCTAGGAAAGCATATGACAGATGTGTAGGTGTAGTCTCATAAAGACTTAGAAAAGCTATACATAAATGAGTAAGAAAATCACTCAACTGCTCACATCACCTTAAACACTTGGTTTCACAATGGGGCAGCCTTCATTGTAAGGATATGTAAGGACACCCAAGACTGTCAGCCTGTAAAAGGTTTTAACTGGAACTGGACATATTTGTCTGTAAACCTTTGTTGCATCTGCAGATGGCGTGCAAGCTCTAAGTGTGACCAGAGGCTTTATGCTCAGCGAGCAGTTTATTGCAGTATCCTCCAAAACACCATGGGGTGTACATAACAAAGCATTTTGTGAAGAAGCCAGGTATTACTGGAAGAACACTATAAACCAAACATGGCTATACATACTACCCTGAGCTCCACAATGTAGCAGAAGAATTGATCTCTTTATGGCTATTAAAAAGACAAAAACAATGTGAGAGGAGATGGTCTTGGCCCTTACACCATAGTAAGACTTCACCATAGTGAATTGAGCTCGGTAGTATACCTGTGCCACAGTCATCATTGGTGTGATGTTGTCCTATGATATGGGTTTTATATCACCATGATTAATCAATAATAGCCTAATTTTAAAAACACAAGGCATTTTATTTTCTTCAAAAGTTCAACTGTGGTCTGAAAACTTGTCCTTATACCTTATGTATCCAGTTGCACTTTGCGGTAAAAGGGGATGGCCATTAAAACAGGCTTAGCTTATGGTAGGATAAGCTAAGCTATTAATAAAGAGACAACTAACGATACATAAGATGAACAAAAGTCAAAGTTGTGGCCTATATTTACTGAAAAGATATGCGTATGAGTGTTGGGACCTATTTCATAAAGTCTATGGTCAGAACCACACAGGGAGGGTGAAAAAAACAAAGGCAACACCTCTGTTATTCGGAGCTAGTTCAGTTTTATTGATAATAATAATGATAATACATTTTATTTAGAAGTGCCTTTCAAAACACCCAAGGACACTTTACAGAGTGGGTAAAACACAAGCAAAATAACACGATTAAAAAGGAGCACAACAATTAAAACACATCAAGTTAAAAACAAGGTAAAAGGAGAAGAGAAATTAAAGTAAGTAAGCAGTCTGGAACACATGAGTTTTGAGTCTGGATTTAAAGATGGGGAGAGAATCGATGTTTCTGATGTCAGGTGGCAGTGAATTCGAGAGTTGGGGAGCAGAGCGACTGAAAACTCTGCTCCCCATGGTGCTGAGACAGGCGAAGGGCACAGAGAGGTGGAGGGAGGAGGAAGATCTGAGGGGGTGGCAATGGAGAGGAGGTCAGAGAGATATTGACGGGGGGCGAGGTTGTGAATAGGGCTGAACAATTTTAGGAAAAGATCTTTTCTGGCAGAAATCGCGATTTCAACTTGACTCATGATTTTCTTCAAATCAAGCTTCAGTGCAATATTCACAATGTACAGTAACATTTACATACATAACAGAAAATTACAGCATACCATCAAAACATTAAAAGCTATTACTCTAATGCAAGGATGAAAACTAAAGGTATGAATTGCTTTCAAATGTATTTATTAAATACAAGTTATTGCAACTGAAAAACTAATCTAATCTTTGATTGTCTTTACTTAAAAAAAGTAGTACAAAAAATCCTTAATTGTGTTAAGTTATAAAAGTTAAATAAAATACAAAACAATTCCAAAAAACACTGTTAAATAATATTATTAATGTATTATATTAATATAATATTTTTCTTTACACTCCACGTACAGCTGTGTGATGGCAACCTGGTTGAAGTAGGTGTGGGAGGGAATCACAAATCTTCTGTTCAGCGTGCGGACGAGGTTTTTAAATCCATCTTTGGTGACCGTGTTAACAGGCACCATGTCCGGCAATGTAGTGTTATGGCAGACGTTATCTTCCGGTGTCTTCGGCCGCTCTTGTCATAGGGAGTTACACTGGCAACTAGAGATCGACCGATACGTTTTTTTCTGGGCCGATACAGATTATTAGTAGTCAAGGAGGCCGATAACCGATATTTGGAGCCGATATTCATTTGCAGTAAAAGTGAAAATATTGGTTTCAAAATTTTGAATAATAAGAACTCCAGCACTTAACTTTGTTTCTATGCCTTTAAGCATATGTTTATTAAACATCTTAGATAATCAATAACAACAGTTGTGTTTGAAAATTGTAACAAAAAGTGCAGTTAGCTTCCAGGTTCAGCAGCATCTCTTATGAAGAGAGAACAAATGAGCAAAAAAGGATGGACTAAAAATAAATAAAGGTATAGTAGAGTCGCTAACGGATGCAGGCGTGCTAATGGTGCTGAATGCAGGAGCTGTAGCTGTAGATCTGAGGCTGTCAAAAATCGTGCACTCTTCAGCCTTGAGAAAAATCTTAACCAGGTGCTTCCTCAGATTAGAAGTATTCCCGCCGCTGGCCTTGCACTTCACACCACAAATACTGAGCGAGCATAATCTGCATCGCATTTTGTGGAGCCGTACCTTCGGCCGCTATCAGCCATGCTTGCTTTGTTGACTGAAGCCGCAGTTGCTGACGTCATTACGCGCTTGTGCGTGCAATGCTGTGTTCAAGTCCGGCATGGAAAATCGCCGACTCTTCCACTCCCTCACAGTCACAAGGGTGTGTTTAGGTGCCGAAACATGGTACCGTTTTACTTTACGTAAATTGGTACACAGTAGTAGCGACGCAATTCGGTCGGTGCCTATAAAAGTACTGAATTCGGTACCCATCCCTAGTCTGCTGCCTTAATTTACCTTTGAAAAATATATCTGCTTTCTGGAGCTCTTTTCCTCACAACACTTTCTCCTTTTCTCCGTGTGTGTGAGCACTGTGCATGAGCAAAGCTTTCACTGCTGATTGGCTGTTACCTGTGCCATGGCTCTGTTTGTAACCAATCAGATGGTGCTGTGGGTGGGACAATGCTAGAGGCAGACTTGTGACTGCAGACAGAGAGACGCGACTGCATCAGAGCCAAAATAACCCAGTTTTAAATTTATCTCTTATCGGCCGTCGGATAAAAAAAAAAGGCTGATGCCGATATGTGTCAAAATGCCGAATATTGGTGCAGATCCCTACTGGCAACAGATGCTGTCATTGTGGTCTGTTTGCTACAATGGGCCAGCATCATTTTCACCGGACTTCTCACCGGAGTTTTTCATCATGCAGTTTTCAAGTGCCGGTATAAGTTGGTTGTGTTCCACTGGATGTTGCAACTTTAGTGTGACAGGTTTTGCACAGTACCTGTTTCTAGTGCATGTCTGCAGCCACAAACCCGAAATACTCCCAAATGACAGATATGCTGTTTTTCTTGGGGTTTAAATCCTCTACCTCCATTCTGGTTCCACTGAAGCCATTTCAAAACATGTTAACGTTACAACGCAGGAGGAGCAGCTTAATACTGATTGGTTGTCCACAAGTAGCATGCCGCCTCTGATTGGCGAGCTTGGCAGGATGGTAGGGAGCCGGCATGTATATGTAAAGTAGTTGACACAACAGATCATGGATCAGTCAGGAGTGCTGCAAAAAAATCGCAGCTTTGGTGATCACATGATCGCGTTATCTGAAATTGCAATTTCGATCAGAAAATGATAAATCGATCAGCCCTAATTGTAAATAGCCTTAAATGTATACAACAGCATTTTGAATGTGATTCCGAATTTGACTGGGAGCCAGTGAAGCTGCTGAAGGATGGGGGTAATATGGTGCGAGGAGGGGGTCCTGGTAATGATGTGGGCTGCATAGTTTTGAACCAGTTGAAGTTTATGGAGGGACTTGTGAGGGACACCGAAAAGGAGTGAATTGCAGACTGTGAACAAGGATAGCAGTGGTGTGAGGGGTGAGAGAGGGGCGGAGACGATTGACGTTTCGTCGATGGAGATAGGCAGATAGCGTTATGTTTTTGATGTGAGAGTGAAAGGAAAGCGAGCTGTCGAGGATGACACCCAGGCTCTTAACCTGAGTGAAGGGGGAATCTGTGGAGCTGTCAATATTGAGGGAGAAACTGTCGGATTTGGATAGGGATGATTAGGTTCCAATCAGAAGAATTTCTGTTTTGTTACTGTTTAAGTTTAAGGAAGTTGGAGATGAACCAGGATTTGACCTCAGAGAGGCAGAGGGTGAGGGAAGAGGGTGGGAGGGCGGAGGTTGGTTTACTGGATAGATAGAGCTAAGTGTCATCCGCGAAGCAGTGGAAATGGATGCAGAATTTAGGGAAGATATTGCCAAGAGGGAGAAGATAAATGATGAATAGAAGGGGCCCCAGGACAGAGCCCTTAAAACAGCCGACATGGAGCAATCTTCAACAATGTGCAAGGTATGCCGCCATATTGTGCTAGAGGAGGAAAGAGAAGCAACTTAAACAAGTGCAAGCGGAGCATGTATGAAAACTACACAGCTGTCACTGCAGGAATTGTTTAGTGCAGCGACACCTTACAACAAGAGCAGTAAGAGATGGAAAGATATTACTTGGGCAATCACCATATATGAAGCAAAAGACATAAGTAATGATAAGCATACAAAACATTTATTATATTATCCAAATATGAACTATTTACATAACTCCTTGCAAAAATACAAAAAACCCCAACTTATATCTTGATATAATACCATTACCTCCCAAAAGGTGAAAAATACTGTCATATTAATTTTAATACATATCACCCACTCCTACTTATTGTCTTCAGTAGAAGTATCTCATATTTGTTGTGTATGTGTGTGGTCTTAATCAGAATGTTCCTATGAAGTGAGAGCCTGTCAGGTCAGTGACTTTGCCTTCCAGATAATGTTTCTTAGTGAAATGTGAGAAAGTAGACATGCCGCAGTACATTCCATGGATAGCTTGAGGAATTCAAAGGTATGTATTTCAAAGAATCAAAACAGGAAAAATCGGACAAAACTACGAAAACCTGAGCAACATCATGTAACACAATGTATTTGCAGTACAATCATGAACAAAAATAAGCTCATTGGCAGCTCCTCTTGCGCTTATCCCCATTTTCAATTCAGTTCTGAGCAATTATGGCCACCAGAACATCCTGATAATGGTAAACTGGGCTGTGGTCAAAATGGCAGCAGGAACAACTCCACCTTTCACCTTTTAATGTCTTGGATAGGATAGATAAATAGGATAGATAGATGGAGCACACATTATTTAAGAACGGTGCAGATTTATTGAAAACAAGCTGGCAATGTGCTCCACAGTGTAGATGAAGCAAGCAGAATGACACACAAGTGGGTGTTCACTGACTAAACTGTGGAGCACATCCCTCACTCACCACTATCACACACTGCCATCCACATGCACTCACCATGCCTTGCCCTCCACCTTTCAGCTACAACAAGAAATATTCTGAGGCAGCTGGAGCCCAGGCCAGACTGAAAGACTTGGAGGCTCAGTTGAGCTCTAAAGAGGTCATGCTGGCTACAGCACTTTCTGAGAAGAGAGGCCTGGAGGCTATGCTGACTGACCTCCGAGAAAAACTGCAGGAGGTAAAGCACTGCATGAGGCTCGACAGATTTTCCTTTTTTGTAGCTGTTCCTTTTGAACATTAATGGAGTAATGCAGAAAGATTGATGGTGCATATTAAAAACAAAAGTATATTTAATAATATGTTCTGCTTTTGCTGTTCTGCTGAATATTGTACTTAAACACAATGTTGTTTGTGATTCCTTTTCCTGTTCTTTGTGATGTGGCTGGGCTTTTTTGTCCTGGTCTGGACTTGCTAAACTTGATAACACCTTTCCATTCATCTAGACTTATTTTCAAAGCACTGCCTGTTGTTATTTGTGTGTTGTCAGTTGGATACAGGACTTGCTCAAGCCAAGAAGCACATTGCTGATGAAATGCTCCTGCGCGTCGAACTAGAAAACCGCTGCCAAAGTCTGACCGAGGAAATGGACTTCCGTAAGAGCATGCAGGAAGAGGTGAGAATCTGAAATATTTAAAGATAAGAGAAACCTTTATTCGTTACTCAGTGGGGAAATTTGCATTGCACAGCAGCAAATGAGATAGTGCAGGTTAAATAGTAAAATATGAACAGTATAAACTGGCTAAAAAAAAAAAAAGCATTTACAAATGTATTTGTATGGTTAGATTATATTAGCCATGATCCTCATTTCTCCCACCACCTCCACTGGGTCAAGGGGGCAACCCAGGGCAGAACTGGCCTTCTTGATCAGTTTATCCAGTCTCTTCCTATTTGCAGTTGATATTGCTTCTGCCCCAGCAGACTACTCCATAGAAAATGGCTGATGCCACAACAGAGCCACAGAAGGACCATAAAGAAAGACCTCATACTCCTGAGCAAATAGTCTGCTCTGACCTTTCCTATATAATATGGTGGTGTTATGAGTCAATCTCCAGTGTGTTCAACAGGCTTCCAGGTTTCTCCAGTTGAGAGAGGGAAAAATCACAATAGACAAGAGTCTGGCACTGTGGGTATGGCTTACTGATATTTAATGCAAAATCAGAGATAGTCCTTTTAACTAGTTTGAGTCTTTTTTTGTTCCTGCCTGTGCTTCCACCTCCACAACAGACCACTGCATAGAAGGTTGCAGATGCCACCGCAGTGCCATAAAATGTTAAGTGTCTTAAGTGGACCTCAGACCTCTTCTCAGCAAATGAAGATGGCTTTGGCAATTTTGGTACAGGACATCCATGTTATCCGACCAGTCTAGTTTATTTTCAAGTTGAACACTGAGGTATTTGTATGCACCCACCACCAGTGTTAATTTTGTCAACGAAAACTTAAACGAAAACTGTTCGTTGACAACCCTTTATTCCGTGACTAATTTGTGACGAGAACATAAATTTAATAAGTACTGACAACAAAAACTAAAACGAAGTCTCTGTTCATTATGAACTGACAAGTAAAAACGTGGCGAAAAAGCTGACACTGGCTGGCCGGACAATCTGGGTTACAACCATCCTCAGTGCCTTGATTGTTTTCCCTTTTAACCAATTGGTCTTTGTCAGTCACGTGTTCAGCAGACACACCCACCATGCGTCATTTTGGTTGTACCTCGGATGTAAACAACACAGAACATTACACAGACCCGTATGACTGCGACAACACTAACACTAGTTCTTTTTGTGCTTAAGGGAGGCAAAGAGTCCAGAAGACTTCAGAAATGTCATTAACATCTCTCTTATCTTAGATCTGGTGTCGAAAGTGATGCCCTTCCGTCTCACCGCTGCGACCCAGGCTATCCGACGCCTCTTCGTTATTTCCTCAATCTGCTGTCCATAACCTATTTTCCAAGTGGGAAACCGAAAAAAATCTTACACTGTGGTCAACTTCTCTGCCAATTCTTTCTTGTGACTTAGTATGGCAGCTTTTCACACAACACGCGTGTCAAAGATATCAAAGATAAAGTTATGCCGCACGTGAGGGCGATGCTCACTGTTGAGCTGTTTACATCGCGTGACCCTCCAAAATGATGATTCGACCCACAATGCACTGCAAATGTCACAAGTGTTACGTCACCTGACAAAGACCGATTGCACTTTTTCTCACAAGCCTTAGACATTCATATTTATTATACAAGAGTAATATGGTACATTAATTTAAATAACTAAACACATAACTAAAGGTATGTTTACAATAGTTTTTACAACCATGACAAACATCCTTTTGAAAAATCTATTACAGTACAACAAAGCTGTCAAATTTTGTCATAAGATTAAAATGAGACTAAAACTAAAACGGATTTCCGCGGACTAAATTTTAAGTAAAACAAAACAAAACTAAAAGACTAAAATGTGACTTTAACCAAGTCAAGTCTTTGGTGAGTGACTAAAACTAAAAAGAAATGAAAAATTCTTGTCAAAATTAACACTGCCCACCACCTCCATATCCACTCCCTGGTTGTTCACCGGTGCAGTTGTTTCAAACAATCAAATCTGCTGGAAAAACAAGTTCATTTCATATTCCCATTCTTGGCCTCCAGATTCTGGGCTCCTCCCACCAAATTTTCAGTTCCCCGAGTGTGTTTTCATTCATCTCAAGACCTCTCTTGCATTTTTTTCTGGTGCAAGTGCTCTTCCAACTTTCAGCGGTCATTGCCTTTCCATTATTTTACGTCATTTTCATACCTTCCCAGAACCTCCTTGTCCCCAGGTCTAAAAACACTCTTCTTTCCATTTAGCAGGGCTTTTACCTAAAGGCCATACTGTTCAGATTGATTATGTAACAGCTATTATGTTAAAGTTAAAATTTCTGTTTATCAGTTAACATTAAAAATGTCAGTCCAATGTGGGATCTGAGTTGAAGTGTGCTAAATTTTGGCTCTGGAGGCTCTAATTAGGATTTTTCAGGCTGATGCTGCTCACACTTAAAGGACATTGCTCTTGTTATTTTATTTGTTTTCTTATTCCCAACAAATGCCACGAAAATGCCAACAATGTGTTAGTCACAACAACAGCTCCACAAATGACATCCTCTTTAATGGTCATACAGTTGAATCAACACATCTGTAGTTAAACACAGAAAAACTATTGTAACCTTTATAAAAGTAGGATTTGCTGCAGGGCTGTTATATTCAGACTGCATTAGTTTTAGCTGTGTTTACCTAATAATGTGGCAAATCGGTGCCCAGTTTAATTTTTCAAAATATGCTCTAGTTAGGGAGTTCCGGTCGAGCAGCCATGATGGAAACAGCCTAGCATCAGAGCTCCCCTATCTGAGTTTTAATACGCCGTCATATAGAAATAAATAGAAAGCAAGCGTTATCAGAAAGTTGAAAGGCGCCGATATTATGCCCAGGGGTAAACCAAGAAAACTCCTACAGGTCACAGAACAGACTTCCTCAGTTAGAATAGTGGACGAGACAAACGGCAGCCGTGTTGAACTGGAAGAGTTACAGGAAACTAGCGAAATGGCTAACGCTAGCTTGCAAACAATTCTTCAAGAACTGAGAGAATTTCGCCAGGAAAACGGGGACGCCCTCCGCGAAATTAAAGAGGATATAAAGAAAACAAACAGCAGAGTCGACGAGGCAGAGACACGGATTTTAGAGACTGAGGAAAGAGCCCAGGCGATGGAAGAAGCTATGGTGGAGCTACTTAAACAGCAAGAGAGGCTAGAAGCGAGGCTAACAGACCAAGAAGGGAGGTCAAGACGAGAGAACGTAAGGATTCACGGTGTAAAAGAAGGATCTGAAAATAACTCCCCAACGGTAGCAGTGTTTGTTGAAAACTTATTGAGAGAAAAGTTGGACATTCCCGACACGACCAATCTCCGGATCGAGAGGGCACACCGGGCTGCAGGAGTACCGCCGCCGCCGGAGGCTCTCCCGCGATCCATAGTGGTCATGTTTGCCAGCTTCAAAACCAAAGAGGAGGTACTGAAATCGGCCTGGCAGAAGAAGGGATTTATGTAACTCTGCAGATATAACGCTGCAGAAGAAGCCACCAGCGACATGGCGAGGAGAGGTCTCCCGGTGACGGTGTACAAGCCCCCAGTCAGTTGGTCTGACAAAATTAAAGCTCGCATGTGGCACACGGCCGGTGCTTCAAAGGGAGAACAGAAAACTGCAGAAACCTCGCCAACAGGATACAAAAAGAAACTGGATATTTACAGAAGAGAGCAACAACCCGACGTGTGATATTTAAAAGCTGGACTTTCACTGCACTGAGGTAACATTCATGTTACCATTATATATTGAATCCTAAAAGGACCAGAAAAGGAAACTGTTACATGGCAGTGTAATTAACATATAGGCAAAAGTATTCAGAAGTTACCCAGAGTTCAGAAAATTCAGTTATTTAATAAACAAATGATCGGGGCTTGGGTGAGCTGTCGAAAACATGGGCCAATCTGGAGCTACGAAGGAGGGCCCTCCACAACCAGAGTGGTGTGGGGACTATCCCTCTGAGCCGTCATTCCATCACGGCTCCTTTACGGTCAAAAAGAAGACCTCACCACAAGATCTTTTTGATTTAAAAGTTGTAATGTTCAAATGTTTGACTGTTTTTTTGTGTGTTCTGTTTAGGTTCTTAAGTTCGAGTAGCGAAAAGCGAAGGTTAAGGATAAATGTGATTCAAATCTTTATTATTGTATGAAAGAGCAGATAACTCCAGTTAAGATAGTCTCCTACAACATAAAAGGTGTCCTCAACCCGGTGAAAAGGAGTAAAATTTTAGGTAAAATGAAGAATGACAAAGCAGGAATAGTATACTTACAGGAAACCCATCTTACTGAACCTGAACATGCTGAACTTAAAAGACAGGGCTTCAACCAAATATTTTCAGCATCATATAGAACAGGACGCAGGAGGGGAGTAGCAACACTAATCTCAGCCAAGGTCCTATTTGAAAAACATTCTGAATATAAAGATGAAGAGGGAAGATACAGCATGGTCATCGGAAGGTTGGAAGGTACTGAAGTCACCCTGCTTAATGTATATGCTCCGCCAGGTGCCAAATGGGTATTTTACAAGCATATTTTTGACCTGATGATAACCAAAGCACAGGGAATAGTGATATGTGGGGGTGATTTTAATTTAAGATTGAACCCTAATCAGGATGCATCAGGAATTAGCCACAACCGAAATAATGCAGTCAGCAAGAAAATGAGAGGGATGTTAAAGGAAATGGGAATTTGTGATGTTTGGAGGGAGTTAAACCCTACAACTAGAAACTATACCTTTTATTCAGCCCCACATTCCTCGTATTCAAGGATCGATTATTTTTTTATGTTTAATAAGGATTTTTGCAAAATAAGTTCTTGTGAAATTGGACTGATGGACTTGTCTGATCACAGCCCCATTTATCTGGATCTGGATATCAAAAATAAAACAAACACTTTTTCAGGGAGATTAAACTCATATATGCTTAAAGGATCAATGAAACAAGAATTGCAGGGGGAAATTCAAACATACTTGAGAGAAAATGACAACGGAGAAGTGTCCCCACATATACTGTGGGATGCCTGTAAGGCAGTGTTGAGGGGGAAGATTATTGCAAAATTGGCACTTCTAAAGAAAACTAGACAGGAAAAACTGAACAATTTAGAATGTGAACTGAGTAGTTTAGAAAGGAAAAACAAACATCATACAAATTCAGACACTACTCAGAAGATTAAAGAAATTAAAAAGCAGATAAATGAATTATATGCTCTGAATATTCAGAAGAAACTACTATTTTTGAAGCAAAGATATTATGAAATAGGTAATAAATCCGCTAGATTATTGGCCTATAAACTAAAGAAACAACAAACAGAGAGAGTGATTTATAAAATTAAAGACCCAACAACCAAACAGGTTAAACATAAAATTCAAGAAATTCACCATTGTTTTGAAAACTATTATAAAAATCTTTATTCTCAGAAACCACAGAAAGGAGATTTGGCACAGAGGATATACTGCTGAATGGTACAAAACTTTTAAAGAATCATTAATTCCACTACTACTGAGAACATTTAATTGGGTACTTCAAAACGGAGAGATCCCACCCTCATGGCGAGAGGCGGTTATTGCAGTAATACCAAAGGACGGGAAGGATAGGTTAGACTGTTCCAATTATAGACCAATTAGCGTATTAAACCAGGACTACAAACTTTTTACCTCAATTCTAGCCAGGAGACTAGAAAACGTTCTCCCGGATATCATACACCTGGACCAGACTGGATTTATTAGGCAGAGGCAAACCCAGGACAACATTAGGCGCTCTTTAAATGTAATCAGTCATATTAAAAAAGAAAATATTGAAGCTGTCATATTAGGTTTAGACGCCGAAAAGGCCTTTGACTCCGTAGATTGGTCTTTTCTATACAAAGTGCTACTCAGATTTAACGTTCATGAAAAATTTATCAAGACAATAAAAGTATTATATAATAAACCAACAGCAAAGATCCGGATCAATGGTGAATTATCAAGCTCATTTGAATTAGAACGGGGTTGTAGACAAGGCTGTCCCATGTCTCCGCTCCTATTTGCGATTTTTATAGAGCCCTTGAGTCAGTGGATAAGGCAAAATGAGAAAATACATGGAATTAGGATGGCCCAAGGAAAGCAAAAGATAGCGTTATTCGCAGACAACATTTTGTTGTACCTGAGCCACCCACATACAAGTTTTCCAGAGCTAGTTACAATCCTAGAAGAATATGGATCACTATCAGGATACAGATTAAATACCCACAAATCCCAAGTACTGACCTTTAACTACACCCCCAGCCAACCTATTAGAGATAAATTTAAAATAAAATGGGAATCTAAAGTCATGAGGTACCTGGGAGTGAATATACCAAAAGATTTAGACAAAATCATCCCAATAAACTATGAACCATTAATTTCCAAGATCAAATCCAATCTAACCAGATGGAATCTAATACCCTTTCTAGGCATTGCACAGAGAGTGGAAGCAATAAAAATGAACATAACATCGAGACTTTTGTATCTGTTCCAAACCATACCAGCTGAACTCCCAAATGAAAAATTCCAAGAACTAGACAAGTTACTCTCAAGATTTATTTGGCAAGGGAAAAAACCCAGGATAAGGTATAAGACCCTACAGCTACCCAAGCAAAAAGGAGGACTATCCCTTCCAAATATTAAAAATTACTATCAAGCAGCACAATTAAAAACTTTAATCCATATATGTAACCCATCTTATAAAGCAAAGTGGAAGGAGATAGAGTGCCAGATATCGAGTGACATTCCACTGCAAGCTATAATAGGTGATAGTGCACTGAACAAACATCTAAAGGAAGCCAACCCATGGATAAAAACCTCTCTTAAAATCTGGCATCAGGTGATTAAAGGACATCCGACTAAAGAACCTTATCGCCTGATAAGATGGATAGCATATGACTCTGATTTCACTCCCAATAAGACTGACACTAGATTTAAAATATGGGCAGAAAATGGACTAACAATTTTTAAAGACCTCTATACAGGCGGAACACTAAAAGATTTTCAGGAATTAAAACGACACAATGGTCTAACAAAATTAGATTTCTATAGGTTTCTTCAAATTAGACACTATACGCAGAAAACAATTAAAAAAGAGGACCTAGATAAAGGAAATGTAGGCATGGTGAAAGTGTTTTTAAGGGCTTATAAATCAGACCCAGGACACGGAATTATTTCAATGCTGTACACTGGATTGGCTGAGATAAGTGGGGAGGACACAACGTATATAAAGGAAAAATGGGAAAAGGAAGGAAATTTGACATTAAGTCTGGAAACATGGGAAAAATTGAATAAACAACGGTGGAAGAGCACTTCTGCCCTATCCTGGAGAGAATTTGGGTGGAAAAACGTAATAAGGTTTTTAAAAATGCCAGCGCAAGGGGGCCTTGTAAATAAAGAAGGTTTATGTTGGAGGTCCTGTGGGGAAAAAAAGGCAAATCATTATCATGTATTTTGGGGATGTCCATTACTCCAACAGTACTGGGGAGAAATAAAAACTATTATGGATAAAGTTTTGAAAGTACCAATACCATTTTGTTTTGAGACGCTGTATTTAGGTATTAGACCAGACATGGTTAAAGGTTTTGAAAAGAAATATATGTTTGATATTCTGTTGTTAGCAAGTAAGAAGGCAATCACTAGAAAGTGGTTGACAGTAAACACCCCTACGGTCGAGGACTGGAGTAATGTGATCTATGATATTTTTGTAATGGAGAAACTAACATCTCTCATAAGACTTGAACAGGAGAGGTTTCAAGGTTGTTGGAAAACATGGGTTGAATATGTATCTCCATTGCGATCTGATTTTAAGTAATTTATATGGAAGATATTAACAACACTAACTCCCCTAAATTCATAAGCTACTCATATGTTAACTGTTCAAATTTTTGTAATATATGCGTTATAGGTGCATAAACACAGAAGATCCCCCTTTTCATTTGTGGTCTTGGTTTGTTTTGTTTGTTCATTTGATTGTTTTTATGGGGCGGGGGGGCGGTTGTTTTGGGGTTTTTTAAATTCCCCTACACCACAACACCTCCCACCGCTTTACCTTCTGGACCAAATCTGCCTTCCCTTCAACTCCTTAAACCAGGGGATAATGTAAGATTATGCTCTCATTGTACATGGGATGATTTTATTTATCTATTTATGTACCCATTGGTTTATATACTTTGTCTGGATGTGAAGTAAATTTTTTTTATTTATTTATTTATTTATTTTTTTATTATTTATTTATTTTTTCTCTCCTATGAATGACTATTCCTCCTACTACTTTTATGAATATGTTTGCACATATATACTTTTAATTTTACTTTTTTTTTTTCTCTCTTCCACAAAAAAGGGAATGTGTAGTAAATGATTGTTTGATCTATGTACCGCTCCTGTTCCAAATAAATATTTTAATTACAAAAAAATATGCTCTAGTTTTCTAAACCAGCTGGTTGCTGTAGTTTTAAACAAATGTTAAACAGTAGGAAATTGTTCATTTTTTGGGTTCACAATAAAGGAACACAACATCCAGTGCAACAGTGTGGCTTACTAATGTAATGTAATGTTTTTGGACAACAGTGGAGCAGTGGAATAAGATACACCTGGATTTGATACACATGCTATACTTGTTAGTAGGAAATATTCATTGTTGGATTGGCTCTGCACATGGAATTTACTCAAAGTAGGAGAAATGTAGAATAGCACTGTCCTTTAACATCTGAAATGTAGCTGCTTTGGCCTTTCAGACATTTAAGGGAATGCTATTCTAAAATCAAAGAGCCTCAGCAAAAGCAGAGGTTGATTATTAGAGGTTTTTATTTTTTACTAGAGGTGCAACTACTGATCTTTTATTTTTGTAACCTAACCACAGTTGACTTGAGTTAATCAGGACAGGGCCAAACCTGAGAATACTGTCTGAGTGCTGAATGTGTGCTGTGCCACAGGAAGTGAAGGAGGCCCGGGAGCGGTACGAGACCAGACTGGTGGAGGTAGATTCGGGACGAAAGGAGGAGTATGAATATAAACTGACTGAGGCCCTGGCTGACATGAGGGCTCAGAATGAGGAGCAGATCAAGATCTACAAAGACAACATGGAAAGCACCTACCTGGCCAAAGTATGAACACACACACATTGTCATCGCAAACACTGTCTGTGTAGTGGCATGCAAAAGTTTGGGTACTCTACTACAAAATTTCTGTTACTGTAAATAGCTAAGTAAGCAAAAGATGATCTGATTTTGAAAATGCACAAAGCTAAAGAAGGTAAATTTCTTCAAAACTTTAAGCAAGATTACTTTTTTACAGTTTCAAAATAACGAAAAAGGAATAAGCCTGAAACAAAAGTACGGGTAAGTTTAAGTGCTAAGTAACACTCCCAATACAAGTATCACAGCGTGTAAACATGTTTTTTATCCAGCTAAGTCTTTCAATTCTTTTTTGGGTGCTTTTCACCTATTTCTCCTAGCAAGAGGCTGATTCTGTGAGATTCTTGCACTGCTTTGCATGCACTGCTCTTTTGAGGTCTATCTTTTGAGGTACCTCTATCTTTTGAGGTACTGGATGTAAGATTATGAAAATTCAACTCTATATATTTTCACATTTAGTTTTCACTGCGCTCGATTGCTCTACCTCAACTACCCGGATGTCTGTCACAGTGAATTGTAATTGAATTTTGAGAACTGAATTTCAATAATGAGAACTGAATCTGAATAGTGAAAACTGAATGTGAAAATATATAGAGTTGAATTTTCATAATCTTTACATACAATTTCAGGTTTATTGGATTTTCAGTTTCAAACTAATAAATTCAATTTCAAATTATTTCAGTTTTGCAATGCAATGATTCAAATTAAACAATACAAATCCGAATTATGTAATTAAAATTCAAATATAAATGATTCAAATTCAGTTTCTGGTGGCACATATTTCAGCCCATAAGAAGGAAACAATGCTGATGTTGCTGACTTTCGAGCCATCTGTTTGTCTCCAGCTGGAGGACCTGCATCGTTTGTCTGAGATGAATGGAACATCAGCCAACATGGCCCGAGAGGAGCTCAAGGAGTCTGCCCTTAGGATTGAGAGCTTGACCGCCCAGCTGGCAGGACTGCAGAAAGAGGTTTATGTTTTATTTTCCTTATTAAGTTTTTATTTTAAGACTATTAGAATTGTTTCCTAAGCAGCAATATTTCCTTAAATCCTGTGAAATCCAATCCATGTTTATTTTAATACTGACTCTAATATACTTCCACCTATTTCTTCTTATATTTTCCACCATGGGATTAACACAGAGGCCTTAGATGGAGTTTGATTACATTTATAGTCAAAACAACAATATCATGCACCTCTCTACAACAATACAAAATACGAGTAATAATTTCAAAGTTTTGTCAAGTTTTTTTTTTCCTGTCTACTGGCTACGTTATGAATCAGCACATGAACTTGTTGATTGCTATTGTCATACCTTTTACAGCTACATGCTAACTAGGGACTTTTCACATTTGAACCGATTCGGTACTGATGCCCGGTACCTGGGGATTGGTATCGTTACTCAACGGTACTTTTGTGTGTGTTTATGTGGTAATAAATGTTAATTTGTTTAATAATGAAATATAAAAAAAATCAATTTAACATATTTATTTCTCAATATATAAACTTTAGCAAATATATCAAAACAACATCAACTGTTTGTATTGTAATATGGCAGTTGTTTCACAAATTTCTTTGACATGATAACCCTCAACTACAACTATGCAGTGTTTTTTCTTAATAATGCACAAATTAAAACCCAGCTCCAACTACTCCTATTGTTATGGACCCTGGTATTAAACAGACAGACAGACAGACAGACAGAGTGCTTTATTAATCTCTTTGGGAGGTTCCCTCAGGGAAATTGACATCTCCATCACTTCACATATTGCACTAATTTAAATAGAATAGAAAATAGAAAATCTAAAAAATACACACAATAATTTAAGCAATCGAGCTAACGGAAATTTGAATCAAAAATAGGCACTTGTAAAAGAACTAAAGAAAATATGCATATGTGTGTACCTGTGTACATAGCAGTAGCAGTAGATATGATAATGGTAATGGTAGAGTGCATATAGTAATATAAGATAAAATAGCATATAATAGTAAAATAATATAGCATATACAGTGTATAACATCCAAGTGTATAACATACATGTACATGTATAATACAGTAATATAATATAATATAGTAATGTAATGTGTATACTACAGTCATAGAAGTGTATATATGCTACACACTACCATATATAATAACAGTAGTAATATACTAATAATGATATGTAATAGTAATATGTGGTATAATAATAGTATAGTAAACTACACTGTGCTATATGATCCAACACAGCAGTGACAGAATTAATGATAGTAATATTGATAGCAAACGTTAAATAATAGTGATTTACATTCTATATAGTACACACAAAATATACACTCGTATGAAATTTTTGGGCACCCCTGATCATTTTCAAGATTTTTTTTTAATAAAAATTTGTTGTTCAGATCAGTAGTTTCATTTAAATATATCCTATAGCAGACAAACACAGTGACATTTGAGAAGTGAAATTAAGTTTATAGGATTTACAGAAAGTGTGTAATAATTACTTAAACAAAAGTAGGCAGGTGTATATATTTGGGCACCCTTGTTGTTTTATTAATTTGAATACTTTTAGCACTAATTATTGGAACACAACTTTGTTTGGTAAGCTCATTGACCCTTGATCTACATACACAGGTGAAGCCAATCATGAGAAAGGGTATTTAAGGTGGCCAGTTGCAAGTTGTTCTCCTCTTTGCATCTTCTCTGAAGAGTGGCAACATGGGAGCCTCAAAACAGCTGTCAAATGACCTGAAAACAAAGATTGTTCAACATCATGGTTTAGGGGAAGGATACAAAAATCTAGCTCAAGAGATTTCAGCTGTCAGTTTCCACTGTGAAGAACATAGTGAGGAAATGGAAGACCACAGGCACAGTTCTAGTTAAGGCCCGGAGTGGCAGACTCAAAAATCTCAGATAAGCAGAGGCAAAGGATGGCGAGAACAGTCAAAGTCAACCCACAGACCAGCTCCAAAGACCTACAACATGATCTTGCTGCAGATGGTGTCAGATAGTGCGGCAGAAGCCTTTTCTGAGCACATGCCACAAACAGAGTCACTTGAGGTATGCTAAAGCACATTTGGACAAGCCAGCTTCATTTTGGAATAAGGTGCTGTGGACTGATGAAACTAAAATTGAGTTATTTGGACATAACAAGGGGCGGTATGCATGGTGGAAGAAGAACACAGCATTCCAAGACAAACACTTACTACCCACAGTAAAATTTGGTGGTGGTTCCATCATGCTGTGGGGCTGTGTGGCCAGTGCAGGTACGGACAATCTTGTTAAAGTTGAAGGTCGCATGGATTCCAGTCAGTATCAGCAGATTCTTGCGAACAATGTTCAAGAATCAGTGTCAAAGTTGAAGTTGCGCAGGGGCTGGATACTTCAACAAGACAACGACCCTAAACACTGCTTAAATTCTACTAAGGGATTCATGCAGAGGAACAAGTACAACGTTCTGGAATGGCCATCTCAGTCCCCAGACTTTGATATTATTGAAAATCTGTGGTGTGATTTAAAGCGGGCTGTCCATGCTCGGAAACCATGGAACCTGACTGAACTGGAGATGTTTTGTAAAGAAGAATGGTCAAAAATACCTTCAATTAGAATCCAGACCCTCATTGGAAGCTATAGGAAGCATTTAGCGTTATTTCTGTAAAAGGAGGATCTACTAAATATTGATGTAATTTTTCTGTTGAGGTGCCCAAATTTATGCACCTGCCTGCTTTTGTTTAAGTAATTATTGCACACTTTCTGTAAATCCTATAAACTTCATTTCACTCCTCAAATGTCACTGTGTTTGTCTGCTATATGATATATTTAACTGAAATTGCTGATCTGAACAACCAATGATGTATAAAGAAAAATCTTGAAAATGATCAGGGGTGCCCAAACTTTTTCATATAACTGTATATTGCACAATGTGGTATTGCCCAGAATGCCCCCCCCCCCCAGTGAGAAGTTGAGTTGAGACAGTCTGATGGCGATGGGGACAAAGGAGTCTTCAGTCAGTCCGTTAGTCCTGCACTTGGGGAGAACAGGCTTCTCTGGCTGCTGGTGACAGCGTTCAAAGGGTGGCTGGCATTGTCCAGGATGACCAGCAGTTTGTTCAGAGTTCTCTTCTCTGCCACTGTTGCCAAAGGGTCTAGCTTCATCTCAACCACTGAGCTGGCCCGCCTGATCAGCTTCTCCAGCGTGGAGAGGTCTGCTTTTGTTGTGCTCCCTCCCCACCACACCACAGCATATGACAGAACGCTGGTGACCACAGACTGGAAATACATCCACAGGAGCTCCCTGCAGATGTTAAAAGCACTCAGCCTTCTCAGGAAATACATCCTGCTCTGAGCATTCTTGCACAGTTCCCTCGTGTTGCTCGACCAGTCCAGCTTGTAGTCCAGCCACAACCCAAGGTATTTGTGTTCCTGAACATCCTCCACCTCCTCTGTTCCCAACAGGACTGGTCTAGAACTGGGTCTGTCCCTCTTGAAGTCAATGACCAGCTCTTTGATTTTGGAGGTGTTGAGCTGCAGGTTGTTGTTGTGGCACCATACAACAAAGTTCCTCACCAGACTCTGGTACTCCTCGTCATCATCATCCCTGATACATCCCATGATGGGTGTGTCATCCACAAACTTCTGGATGTGACATTTTGAGTTGCAACAGAAGTCTGCAGTGTAAAGAGTGAAGAGGATAGGGGACAATACAGTCCCCTGCAGAGGTGCTGCTGACCACAGTGCCAGACGTGATGTCCTTCAGCCTGACGTACTGTGGTCTTCTTTTCATAAAGGCAAGTAAGAGAGTTTATTTGCTTTCTAAAGTCGCTATTTTCCCATTCCCTAACCTAAGCTAGCTTGCGACTTCGTCTCACTTGTAAACTACGGGCAAAGATGGAGGGCAGTAGAAATGGGTTAATCTGTTCATGATAAATCAGTGTTTATTTTATTTCATCAGCGTATACCAAAACATTACAGAGCAAATGGTTTTAAAGATAAAGGTAAACAGCAAGAATGCATTACAGAAATGCGTGAGATTTCCTCTTGTGATCTGAGAGATCTGATGGGAGCTAACAGCTAACAGCTATAAATGAAAATGATTAATAAGCTCTCCAAATAAAACCAAACATGTGATTGCAGGTCAACCAGTTTATGAAATGATGGAGGCTGACCTAGACTGGACACCATCGCTACATCTGGCACTTGGAAGTTTTGTGTTCTTTTTGTCCTATTTGTGCAAGCTAAGTTTTTATACTTTTTGTACATGGTTTAAACATGAATAATAAACTGTGTCAATGACATTTCTGAAGTCTTCTGGACTCTTCACTCCACTCTTAAGCTCATAAAGAACTAGTGTTAGTGTTGTCGCAGTCCTACAGATCTATGTTATGTTCTATCTTGTTTACATCCACGGTACACCCAAAATGGGTGGCGTGTCTGCTAGTTAGGACACGTGACTGACAAAGACCGATTGAAGAATCAGGTCATTCGCTCTCTCCACACCTCTCCCCTCCGTCCTGGTCCTGGCTTTGTGGCCTGTAATGGTTTTGACACCATCCCAGACATCCTTCATGCTGTTCTCCCTCAGCTTCTGCTCCACCTTCGTCCTGTGTGTGTCTTTTGCCTCCCTCAGACAGCGTTTCACCTCCCTCTGTGCTGCTTTCATCTCCTCCTTGTCCTTTGTCCTGAAGGCCTCCTTCTTCTTGTTGAGGACATCCTTGACTCCCTGTGTAATCCATGGTTTGTTATTAGGATAACACACAACAGTCCTGGTGGGGGCAGCCACGTCTGCACAGAAGTTGAGGTAGTCTGTGAGACAGTGAGTCATCCCATCTATGTCCTCATGTCCACCCAGCAGTACGTCCCAGTCTGTGGTGATGTAGCAGTCCCTAAGGGCCTCCTCTGCTTCAGGAGTCCATCTCCTGATGAAGCGGGTGGAGGCAGCCTGTCTTTGGACCAGGGGGGTGTACTGGGGCTGTACTCCAAGTTGTGGTCTAACTTGCCCAGTGGGGGCAGGGCAGTGACCCTGTATGCCTCCTTAATGTTGGTATACAGTAAGTCCACTGTACTGTTCTTCCTAGAGGGGCAGTCAACTGCCTGGTGAAAAGCAGCCAGCAGAGTCTAGGGTGACATGATTAAAGTCTCCAGAAATGATCGTGAAGGCCTCAGGATGTTGTGTCTGCAGCGTGCTGTGACGTTTTGAATCCTCTCACATGCAGTGACTGCGTCTGCCTTCATAGTGATGTAAACTCAGAGAGCAATCACGTGACTGAACTCCCTCGGCAGGTAATCTAGCCGGAGGCTAACGGCTAACAGTTCCAAGTTAGGGCAACATAAAACCTTCTTCTCTGTGACATGGCAGGGGTTACACCAATGGTTGTTTATGTAGATGATGAGTCCCCCACCTTTGCTTTTTCCGCATGCCTTCGTGTCCCTGTTGGCTCTCACTGCTGTAAATCCCCGCAGGTCCACGTTAGCATCCGGTATGCTATCGGTTAGCCATGTCTCCGTCAGGATAAACAAGCTGCACTCCCGGTAAAGCTGCTGGTTCTAACTGCATTTAATTTTGCTGAATTTGTCTAGCTCCTCCTTTTAAGTTAACAGTGCCAGCTGATGATGACATCACTGGGGACTCCCTGTTCTGGGATGGCCTCCCAGCCAGGGTTTTCTTCCCGGCATCATTTTTTGTCGGCCAACCAGGTGATCCCAGGTGGCTCGCTCCTTCCTTCCGGCCGAGCCTCTGCTCTAGCCCCCTCAGCCCCGGAAGTGATTTAAACCCTATGTGTCATTGCCGATGGCGTTTTTGATTTAACATGAGCAGTCCGCCTCTGTGCTACGCTTGTATTTCCCTTTATAGAACTTAATTCATTTTACCAATAAAGGGCTTTCTGCCTATTTTCCATCCTGGCTTTGTGTTGCGTCCCTTTTATCCCTAGACCTGCAAAGCAAATATGTTTAAAACAAATGAGCAAGAGGATGGAGTAAAAATAAATAAAGGTATAGTGTAGTTGCTAATGGATGCAGGTGTGCTAACGGTGCAGAATGCAGGAGTTGTAGCCGTAGATCTGAGGCTCTCAAAAATTGTGCACTCTTCAGCCTTGAGGAAACTCTTGTGCATAACCAGGTGCTTCCTCAGATTAGAAGTATTCACATCCCCGGCCTTGCACTTGGTGTCACAAATACTGCAGAGAGTGTAATCTGCATCACATTTTGAAAAGTGGAACTGTACTTTTGAGCACTTTCTATTAGCCATGCTTGTTTTGTTGATTGAACGCACAGCTACTGACATCGTTACACTCTTGGTCTGTACCTATAAAAGTATAGAATTCAGAATCAGAATGGCCTTTATTGTCATTATACAGGATGTACAACGAGATTGGAGATCTTCTCCTTTCAGTGCAATAGTAAGTTAAGTTAAAAAGTTTACAAAAATAGCATAAGTAAAAAAGACAAATTAACAAGTTGCAGAGAGGCTTAAAATATAAATGTAATATAATACAGACGAATAAAAGTCACATATAATTGTATTGCACATGAGTTGTTTAAATAAAGATAAGTTTCCGAGGTAGTGCTAAAAAGTAGCAGCAGCTACAGTGGCAGTAATAGAAATGATGCACATCTTGCATTATCACATATCTGAGTTCAGGGTGGTGATGGCTCTTGGGAAGAAGCTGTTTCTCAGTCTGTTTTTTCTTGCGTTGATGCACCTGTAGTGTCTGCCAGAGGGCAGCAGGTCAAACAGCTGGGCACCGGGATGTAAACTGTCCTTGATGATGTTCCGAGCTCTGCTGAGACACCGGGTGGAGTAGATGTCCATCAGGGAGGGGAGAGGGCAGCCGATCTAGTTCTAGGATGGCCTAGGGTGGCCAGTTTTATGGTCAGTATGTCCGGGATAATGGTGTTGAAGGCCGAGCTATAATCCACAAAGAGCATCCTGGCATAGCTGTGCTGTTGTTCCAGGTGGCACAGCACCGCGTGCAGGGCTATGGCGATGGCGTCCTCTGTGCATCTGTGGGGCTGGTGGGGGTGGGGGCAGGGCTGGAGAAGATGAGTGTCGCTGTGGTGTTGCAAAGTGGGCAAAGAAACTGTTGAGCTCCTCTGTCAGTGACACGCTCAGGTCTCCTGACGTCACATCACATCCCCTAAAGTTAGTGATGCTCTGCAGTCCCTGCCACACCTCTCGTGGTCTGTTGCTGGTGAGGTGGGTCTCTATCCTCTTGTTGTAGTCCGCTTTGGCTGTTTTTCTTCCTTTTTTCAAGTCTGCTCGAGCCGTACTGTACAGAGCTCTGTCGCCTGACCTGGAGGGTCAGTGACCTGGAGGTTTCTGGTTTGGAAAAACCCGGATGACTTTGTCCACAGACACAGTTCCCATACAACACTTGATATAGTCTAGTACTGTCACTGTGTATGTTTCCAGGTCCTGATGTTGAAATAGGTCCCAGTCTGTGTGTTGGGTCTGGATCTGCGTCTGAGGGGGGCGTATGCAGGAGTGAGCAGCAGGGAGAGATGGTCTGACTGTCCGAGGTCGGGGAGGGGTGTTGCTCTGTAGCGTGCTTGATATTGGAGTACACATGATAAGATAAGATAACTTTTATTGATCCCCCTTAGGGGAAATTTACTTGTCACAGCAGCAGTAACAAACAGTAAACAGTAACTCAAAAATAAATACCAGAAAGTGGCTAGTTAAAAAATAAGGCAGTAATAAAAAAACAAGAAACAATAAGTGACATAGAGACAATAAAGTGACAAGTGAGGTAAAATATTTGCTCACTTGCTCACTTGAGCCAGCAAATGTGTTCCTCTGTACCTCTCACAGTGGCCTTCAGTGTTGATGGGCTATATTACTTGTGGCATGTCACCAATCAGATAGTATTGTGAATGGGACCAAGTGAGGCCATAGACTACAGAACAATGATTCTGTCACTCACAAAAATGCTGAATATCAGATCTGATAATCAGCTAGTCTACTATGAGTCATCTAGGTTTCAAGCATGTCTTAAATCAGCCTAACCTGCCCAGTGGTGCTTCACAGTGGGTTTAATTTTCACCTGAGAAATGATTTCTATTTTATTTAGGCTTGTGGTTGGCGTGAACGTATAGTGGAGCTGGAGGCAGCATTGGCCCAGGAGAAGGACATGAGCCGCAAGCTGCTGGCAGACAAAGACTGCGAGGTGGCTGAGGTCCAGGCCAAGATGCAGCAACAGCTGAATGAGTACGAACAACTGTTGGATGTTAAACTGGCTCTGGATATGGAGATCACTGCCTACCGCACACTTTTGGAGGGAGAAGAAGAAAGGTGAGGGCACAGAAAGTTAGTAAGTGGTGATGGCATTTCTTAAATTTCTACTTGCTGAGCTTCTTCAGTGATCTGGATATCTAACCCCTCCCCTAGACTGAAGCTGTCGCCCAGTCCTTTATCTCGTGTCATGGTTTCTCGAGCCTCGTCCAGCAGCAGTGTGCGGACCACTCGGGGAAAGAGGAAGCGTGTTGATGTGGAGGAACAGGAGGCTAGCAGCTCGGTGTCCATCGCTCACTCTGTCTCAGCAACAGGACCCATCTGCATCGATGAGATTGATACAGACGGCAAATTTATCTGCCTCCACAACAGTGGAGATGAGGTGAGCTCCTGAATTGTTACAATCTTGTAGTTGCTTGTGATTATGTGGAGATGCAGCTGATCATTTTGATATCTAGTACATAACCTTTGTTTATTAGACTAACTTGTTAATTCTGTCTCAGGACCAGGCCATGGGGGGTTATGAGATAATTAAGACAACTGGAAATGTAGCAGCCACCTACAAGTTCACACCCAAATATGTTCTGAAGGCTGGCCAGAAAGTCACAGTAAGTATTTGTCAGTTTTCTTTATTTAGGTATAATTTGTTTTTTGTTTTTTTGCTGAACAAGTTGAGGAATTTAAAATTTTAGCGTATTTATTAATACTCATTTATGAATCATAGTTAGTGGTATCATGTCATGGTCATTTCAAAAAGTCTTTCGAGAAATGAATTAAACATACAGAGGGAGAAATCTGCATCTTGAAGCATTATTGCCTTAGTATCACTGTAATAAATGTATTATCTCAGTCATCACCTCTTATGTACAATGATAATTGTTTGTTTCATAAATGCTGAAAGAGCCCATTCTTAAGTTGTGTAGGAGATTGAACTCCTCAGATCAGTTTATAAAAATCATTTTCCCCTTTCAGTGCCACTGTAGCAGAAACAATTAAAAAATCCTCTTACAACCGCTGTCATAATATGGCAATCACGCTCTCTTTATTATCCCTTTTCCACCAAAGAAGCACCAGGTGCTAGTTCGGTGCTTAGTGTGTTCATATCACGTGTCTCCTAAGAACCGGTTCGCATTTCCACTGGCCAGGAGCCAAGTTGGAGGCACGTCATTGCGTCACCGGAAAACTTCAGTATACGTCACTGCATACATAGCCGTTTACCAACAACGACTACTGCTACTGAGCTTCGACTGTGTTTGTATTGATTACATAACAGTTAAACAAACGAAATAAGTTGATGATAATATCTATGTTTATCATTATAGAGGGTCTTAAGGCTGACTGCGAGGCAGAGGTCTCCTGTTGCCTGGGCACATCTGCGATCTCGCAGACACCGGATTTCAGCACACAACAGTTTGAGCAGAACTTCCTTGTGTCCCGGGAGTCATTCCATTACATCTGCGATCAGACCAGGGACGTGCTGCTAAGTCAGGCACTGCCTCCACACTAGCACTAGCACTAGCACCAGCTCGGTGGAAAAGGGTCATGTGTTTTCAGTGGTCATGCCAAATGTGTGGATAAATGAATGCTCTTTAGTGTGTATAGTACAGTACACAATGTGAGCAACTAGGAATTAAACAAAAGCCCTGACTGTTGAAGTGTAACTGTTGTAAGTGCGCTGTCAGAATTCAATTTTCAATAGTATTAAATTACAAAATTTTAAATTTTTGTGAATTTTAATCCTTACAAACAGAGGATTGGTTTTATAATCCAACAATGATGAAGCCTGTGAAAGAACATAGAACTGTCTCCTTCCTTGGTATCATAACAGTTTTAACTCACCCCTCTCATGCTCGGCTTGCCTGTCTCACTCTGGCCCTCTGCTCATGTCTCTCACAACTTCTGCCTGCCTCTCTCTCTCTCACCTTCTGCTCCCCTTTCTTTTTCTCACCCTCTGCTCACCTGTCTCTCGTCCACTGCTCACCTCTCTCCATCAGGCCCTCTGCTCCCCTCTCTCTCTGATCCTGTGCTTGCCCCTCTCTCTCTGACCCTCTACTCCACCTTCTCTTAGTGCTGGGCGATTAATCGTATTCACATCGTAATTGCAATGTTTAATTTGCTCGATGTGGAAAAAACATGACATTGGGCAAAACGATTTTCCCCCTTTACTATGGTAATTACGGTAAAATGTCACAGCACTGCCTGTGCCTGCTACGTGCGCCTGTTGTGTGCTTGCCTTTACTTCCTGTTTCCTCTTGCTACAACATGTCGGACGCTGGGAGCGAGTTTGTCCAAAAAAAAACACATTTGAAATAAATGTCTTTTTTTAGTTTTACCAAAAAATTGAAATTAAATCGAAAATCGACTTTTTTGTGAAAAAAATCTCGATTATGATTTTAGTCCACATCACACAGCTCTACCTTCTCTCACTTTCTGTTCCACTCTTTCACCCCCCAACCTCCACCCCCTGTTCTGAACATGTAAAACCAAACAAACATAACATTAATTTCTCACTTTTGGGTTATTTTTTTCCCTCAAAGGTAGAATCTATGCTATTTAATTTCAGCTATTCATTTAAAGTATTTACCATGTTGAATATGAGGATGACATTGGGCCTTTTTGAACTCTGATGTGGCCATTTTTGCTGTGTACAGGTTTGGGTGTCCAATGCTGGGGTGTGCTCCAAACCTCCCACAGACCTGGTGTGGAAGAACCAGTCCTCCTGGGGTTCAGGGGAAAATGTCCGTGTGGTGCTGATCAATCCTCAGGGAGAGGTGAGACCCTACACGCACAACTATACAAGCCATCCCTGTACTCTGGTACAGTTGTCTGTTTTTTTTGTTGAGTGTTTGGTCCTCACACACTGTGTGTGTGTGTGTGTGTGTGTGTGTGTGTGGTTGGGCAGGAAGTGGCAAAGAGAACCACAACATACAAGACAACAGTAGAAGAGCAGGGTGAGGAAGATGATGATAATGGATTGGAGGCCACTGAGGAAGACCTCTTCCACCAACAGGTGAGACTACCAGCCATATAATCATCTCAGTACAGAGATTTCTCAGATGTACCTTAAACTCTTAAATGCACATAGTATGTTACAAATCCATTTATGGACATGTATGCTATGGGAATGTATTTTTTGGGAAAACACTTGTCTGTCTCACCCACAATCTGGAGAAAAGATTAACTAGTAACGCTAGGTCTGATGTACAGAGAGGGAGCTGATGTTTATCTATTTTACTCTAAGGCTGCAAATGGGGCTTGGGAAATAAGTTGAGAAATAAACCTAATGTTGATCTAGATTTTAAGATCGTGTTTTACTGTTTTAGTCCATGTGACAGTGTGTTTTAAAACGTCAAGCACAGCCACATGTCAGAGCATTTGCAGCATTGTGTTTTGAATGCTTCTGTGCAGAAAGACCCTCGCACTGGCAAGAGAGACTGTTCCATCATGTGATCCCACTGCCCAACCAGCCACCACCTCCTCCCTTGAGCCTATCCAGTCTGCTGCCAACTGTTATTCTAGAACTATTTTTGTATCTTTTCATAATGTATTTCATTCAAATGTATGAACTAGGGCTGGGCTCAACCAGTGTCAAAGAAAATCTTGGTCGACTGAATTTCTACCTGCTCTCCAACCAACTGATCGGTTGATTTTGGGGGACAAATCTGCATGTTTTCTCTCGATTAACTAAAAATGTGCTTTTGCTCTGGTGCTGCTGTCTCTCTCTTTCACATGCACTTGAACCCTGAACTTATCTAGATATTACCCGGCAGAGCTGCATGTGAAAACGCAATGTCTGAATGACTTGGACTGGACATTAAATGGACTTCATGCTGCCAGCTCCGTAGTACTCTGTATAGAGCACAGAGGGCATGTTTATGACACCTGCCAACAATTTGGTCAGACAAGAGCATACCGACCAACTGACCAGAAAGTGTCAGCCCTAGTATGAATTTTTTCATTTTTCATTCTATGTCTCAGAAAAAGTCAACACTGCTTTTTATGGAAAAAAAATTGACAAAACAAAATAGCATGTTTTTTGATTTAAAAAAATGTGTTTGAAGTGTCTTTTCTTTTTTTAAACCATGCAACAAGAGAGCCAAGCTCAAGAATGAGCTGTTTTGTTATTAAGTAAATTTAACTTTACAATAATAACATATTGGGGCTATAATGTGATGTGCAGAAAACATCAGTTCTGACCTTGAGTAAGTATTGCACCACTAATTAAGAAATCTTGATTGTATTCTTAACGTTTGATATTTGAAGTGATTGAAGTACTTTTTTGTGTTGGTGTGTTACTATGCATGCTATTGCTGTAAACTTCATAGTTGAATGATTAAATAATGCGTTCTTGTAGTTGTGTTTTTCTTTCCAGTGGCACTATGCAGAAGACAGGATTAGTCATATTAAGAAATATATATATTTCTAATTTTTGAAACAGCCAATAGCAACCAAGAAATCAGCAATATAAATGATTCTAGGTAACAAAAATAAATGTGTATTGCTCCGTATGCCATTTTTTTACATCACCTGCCATTGGTGGCCTTTGTGCCATTCATTCACGACCATCATCTCTTGCTGCAGCATGATAATGCATGGCCCCATGTTCTGTACACAATTCTTGAAAGCTGAAAATATCCCAGTTCTTGCATAGCCAGCATATTCACAGAGAAAACAGAGTGGTTGCGTACACATCCAATCCTGATTTTGGTCAGGTGCCAGATGATTGGGGGTGCATGTGGAAAGAGGAGAGAAATCCGTACACTGTATTAAAGCTCCCAGTGGTTCTTTAATTGACTGAAAAAAATTACATTTTGACCCAAATGGCAATCAACTTCAAGAGAATGAAATGGCAGGTGACAGATATAGACTAAGAGCCCAGTGACATCACACCTACGCCATCCAAACAGTGAGCCATATAGGGGTATATATGCTACTAATGTGCACAAGGATAATCATGTCAATAAGCAAATATATACAGTGTACAAATAGTTATACAGGGAAACACACCAGAAAAAAGAAAAAACTATTCGAAAGCAACTGCTTGGAAAAAACCAACCAAATACCAGTTCACAGTAAGGGCTTAATGTCAAAATCCTCATTAAGGCCAAAGGGTGATATGGTATTGAGAAAGTAAATCCAGCAGGTCTCTCTTTGAAGGATTTTTCTTTCTATGTCACCTCTGTGTTGTTGCTGTATCCACGCCAAGATAACGCAGCGCACAGACATTGTTCTACAATTCTACAATTTCATTTAACAGACACTTTTATTCAAAGTTAAGTGCATTCACATGTACGTTGACCTTCCGATTGGCAGTGATGGGAATAACGGAGTTACTTCAGTAACGAGTAATCTAACTAATTACTATTTCCATCGTTACAACGCCGTTACATTTAAATGGAGCGCGTGACTAAAACTACTCATTGAAACTCTTGTCACTGACTCGGGTCTCTCAGCCAAAGGAGCTGCACAGCTGTTAAGTTTTTTCTTTAATGAGAGAGAAGGGAGGGACGAGACAACCGCATACGTGATGATGATTGGCTAAGGTAGAGTAAGCTTTCATCGTAAGCCAATAAGAGGAAGCGTTCGGTTTACGCACACAAGCCGCACAGGCACACAGCAGCCCCACAGAGATGAGCTGCTGCAGCGGCGAGTCTGGAGTAGTGATGGGAATTTCGGCTCTTCTTGGTGATCCGGAACATTTGGCTCGGCTCACCTTACTGAGCCGGCTCTTTTGGCTCTGAAACGGCTCTTTTTTAAACTAGGCCTATAAGTTCCCACGCAGTGTAATTTGCACTATTTTGGCTTGGGACATTGCATTGGCAACGACGTGATCCTACCATGGCCCCATGGAGGAAAATTAGCAGGGCACACAATTAATTGTGTAGTATTGATTTAAAGTAATTGCAATCAATTGATAGGCCAATGTAAGGCCATCCAAAGAACTAATTAACAACCTATACATTATTTATGTTTTACAAAGCACCAGGGTTTATCAATGTTTTTTT
>JBBMOC010000395.1:0-52500 GCA_037975185.1 Centropyge bicolor
TAACATTCCTAACGAGGATTTCTTTTTTTTTTCCCCCAATGTAGTTGTGCTGTTTAATTTTCTTCTTGAAGACACTGAGTTTATTCCTAAATCATGTTTTTATTACTAACTGTTTTTGTTATGTATTGTACACTTATTTTGAAATTGATTTGACCTTTTGTCATGTTGCATTTATTTGAGCTGCATTCCAAGGCTTGTATGTATATTTGCTGTACATGAATGGAGAAGTCTGGCCTGTTTTGTTGTCCATGCAATAAAACAATGTGCACATGAAGCGCTTCAATGTAGCCTGCATTTTTCAAACAAATATATACATAAATACATAGTTTATTTATAAATGCATGCATTTCTCACAAGTTGAAATAAAAGTGAGCACTTCTTTGCCAAAATCACCTGTTCACCTGACAGTTGTGTATCAAGATGCTGCTCAAACAAACAGCCTTAGTTTGCCACCTCCAAATGAACCGCTCTACTCGCCATGCAGGTAAATATCACTCCATAACGCTTGCAAATGGTTCTGCCTTTCTTTATTTCCACAGGTCCAAAATAATCCACTCCAACATTCGTAAATGGAGGCAAGTCTGAAATAACTCTCTCCTTCGGAAGATCCGCCATCTTTTGCTCCATAGCTCTCCCATTATAGCGTCTGCAAAAGCTACATTCAGATATAATTTTCCTCACAGCCGCATTTGCGTTGGTAATCCAATATTTCCTCCTGAGAGTCGACAGTGTATGATTTCGTCCACTGTGTCCTAATGAATGATGGATATGTTTGAGGATAAGCCTGAAGATATGCTGATCCTTGGAGAGGATGAGGGGATGTTTTTCCTCCAATGGCATTACTCCTTTGCTTAGTCTCCCTCCAACTCTTAGCAGCCCATCTTCCAAAATCGGGTCCAGCCTGTAGATGGAACTTTGTCTGCCTACCATTCCTTTCCCAGATAGCCGGGAGAAACTTTCATCCTGAAACCTTTGCTGCTGACCATAGCGTATGATGGCCAACTCAGCTTCCAATAGATCTGTGGGCGTCAGGATGTTACTCCGTGGTGTAACTGTGGCCCTCTGTCTTTCCACTTGTCCAGTTTGTGAATCAAGGGGCTTCAGACTTCTTCTCTGATGACTGAGATGCAACAAATGCATTTTCAGCCTGAGAAACCAGGCTACCAACACCTTGAGTTTCCTCCAGTCTGAGAAGTAAATCATGAGACGGTCAGTGGCATTGAGTGAATCTGTCACAGTGGAATTTACCAAGGTGTCCTTTCTGACCTCTGGATCATCAGAGTCCACCTTGACATCTTCGCCAAAGGTTTCTGGCCAATCTTCCTCTGACTTCCAAAGAAACCTGGGACCCTCAAGCCAGCTGTTGTTCTTAAGAAAGTCGGGCACCTTTATTCCCCTGGATGCAGCGTCAGCTGGGTTGTCTTTGGAGCCGACATGCCTCCATTGGGAAGGTCTTGAAACTTCTCTTATGGTGAAGATCCTATTTGCTACAAATGTGTGGAAACATTTGTCCTTGTTGATAATGTATTTCAAAAGCGACTTACTGTCTGTCCAAAACACAGACTCATCCAACAGCATTTGAAGCTCTGTCTTTAGCAACACATCCATTCTGGCAGCCAGGACAGCAGCTGTAAGTTCCACTCGTGGAATCGTCACAGATTTTAAAGGTGTGACTCTGGCCTTCCCCAATAAGAAAGCAACATGAATGTTGTCCCCGCAGTCTTCCAATCTGATGTATGTTACAGCTCCATAGCCGTCTTTACTGGCGTCGGCAGAGTGATGTAATTGACTGTGCTTGAGCTCACCAAAGTCCTTGGGCTTCACACATCTTTCCACCTTGAATGAAGCCAGCAACTTAATCTCCTCCAACCACCTTTCCCACTGCTTTAAGATATCTGGTGGCATGGGATCATCCCATCCACAGCTCCTCCTACAGAGCTCTGGCTGCAGAGTAACTGGTGACAGAAAACCCAAAGGATCATATACGGAGCTGGTTGTGGACAACATGCCACGTCTGGTTAGAGACTGCTGTTTCACCTCCATCTTGAATCTGAAGAGTCTGACTCGACACACCAAAGCAGACCTAAAGCTCTCTCAACCGGAAGGTTGTCTCGATCCAGATTCAGCTCCCTTACATCCTTTGCCCATTGAGCTTCTGCAATTGACTGCAACACTGCTCGACTGCTACTTATCCATTTTTCCAAGAGGAATCCACCTCTTTTGGCAGAGAGCATTGAGTTCCTTTATCATCCGCATGGCCTCCTCTTCTGAGCCCAAGCTCATCAAACAGTCATCAACATAAAAGTTTCGCTTGACAGTGTCAACAGTCACAACAGTCTCCTCAGAAAAGTCGCCTCTGTTGTCGTCAGCAGTTTTCCTTAGCGCATAGCTAGCACAACTGGGGGATGAAACCGCTCCAAACTCGTTTCAGACAAGTATCCGTTACGGATAAAGCATTTTTGACGAATACGATTCTGATACCAGTAAAATCCGTCAATATCTGTGCTCGTGCTGAAGGAAAATCCTCATTGTGGAACTGACTGTCTTCGCGCTCTGTGATTGGCCAGTCACACACAGCGCCCGCCCCTCCCTACACAGAGACGTCTGTGCACGTCTCTCGTAAGGTACGCGGCGTCATTAAATGCCTCCGCTCAGGTCGGATTTTCTTTTTTTTTTTACCTTCTGCTTGCTCTTAGTTTGGCTGGTGATATGAAGTCAATTGAAAAACTTTGCTCGTACTGAACGCGGTGCTTTTGAGAAGAAGTGAACAAGGCTGACATATTATTTCCCTGTTTGCATCACTGGATGTTTGCATGAATCATGAAGTTCACACAGATCATTAAAAAATAAACAGTCTCACAGACACTTACACACATACACACATATAGCTGTAGCTGAACACACAAAGTAGCCTATATTAATATTTTTGTTGTATGTGGCTGCATGCAGTATCTGACACGTTCTCTCTTCAGTTCATGAAAATAAATATATTTTCAAAATGACATTAAGCTTTATACACTGTATATAGGCTTTGGATACAATAGATTAGCAACTTCTGATCAATCCATATCAATTTCAGACTTAAAATAATGTACCGTTTTAAGCCCCACCCATTTCTGCACCCACTTCCGGTTTAGGCCACTCCGAATACGGATACAGATACAGATAATGTAGATGGTTAAACAGATACAGATACAGATAGTGGTGTACTCGCTCATCCCTACTAGTGGCACTTTTGCTGGAATGTTTACCCACATTGGAAACACTGTCATTAGGGTCAATATCATCATTATCAACACCATCATGATTAAAACCACCATCAGTATTAAAATTACCCACACCTTCATTTCCAGCCGCATGACTTCCTTCAGATTGGACCCATTGTTTCATACTTTCAATGAATTCATCATTGAACATCATTTTTGCCTTAAACCACGTTTCATGTTTTTCTTTTTCCTCATGTGGCAGAAAAATCATTATTGAATCATGCACACACCTTATTTCATCACACAATTCAAGAAACCCATCAAGAGATTTTTGGACCTCTGAAAGCTCAACATTTTACATTAAACCTTGGATCGTTTTCCTTAAATTGCTAGCTTTATTTAGCTTAGCTTTTCTAGCAGTTTGCAATCTGTCCAACTTTTCGGCAAATGCTTTGGCAGAAAGTTTGACCACCCGTTTGCCATTTTTAAAGGCCCCACACGTGGTAGCGCTACACATACCTGATTCAAATGAATGTTGTTCAAATCCGGCGCCGAGAAGTTTCACGGCGTCGATCCTCTCTGACGGCGGCCTCACCGGCGCACAGGTGAGTTCCGGCCAATCAGCTGATGTGCCGGTCCAACACACACACAGCCTCCGTCTGACTCCCACGTCGTCGCCAACACCATCAAACATAAATAAACTCGTGTCCAAACTCCAACGATGCACAGCTCGTGAACTTGCGAAACAGTTTTTGACTTGAATTGTAGAGGCTAAGCCAACGATGCTGCACCGGGATGGGCTAATTGACCGTGTCTGATGAATGAATGTCTGAGTCTTTGTTGCCAGTTGAAAACTTCGTCCATTTGTTTTCCATCACCAATGTGTTATTGTCCATTAAATTCCAACAGATTTCCAATAAACATTCACAAATATCCACACGTGTAACAACAATCGCACCTAGCTGCTACCGCGCTCAAAAACTGTTTTCCTTCTTCCGGGTAAAACAGCTGCCCAGACGAAGAAAGGTTCCTACCTTATAGTGCTGACCGCTAATTACCCACGTGACCCAATACACCGTACACTAATTAATCAATTCATTCAAATTCTGCTCCTACAGCAGGTGTGTGTGTGTGTGTGTGTGTGTGTGTGTGTCTCAGTGGAATAGAGTGAAATCCCAGTGACATTTGTAACTGTACTGTTAATAGCCTTTCTCAACAATTCGTCGTGTTTAGATGAGGATGGATTAATTGAATACTACTGTTTTTTAGTGGCCTTTAATGAACAGCGTGTCCAGAATGAGTTGAGAGTATGAGTAACACCAACAAAAAAAAAAGTCTAATTGTATGTTGTCATGTTTGTCCTCACTGTAGGCAGGCCCTATCTAACTTGAACCTTTTTTGGCACTTATCCAGGTTGTTTTCTCCTGACTAGATCCTTGCTTGTGTTGTATTTGCTCTCAGATGTACGTCGCTTTGGACAAAAGCGTCTGCTAAATGAAATTGTAGAATTGTAGAGTTGTAGTTGAGGAGTAGCAGTTGGCTCAGATGTGTGTAATCACAGCAGGACAGAGGAATGAACACTGTCGACGATTATAGACAGCAGAGATTACAAATATAGCATTTGTGTGTGTGTATAAGGTGTCGTGTGTGAGAACAGCACCATTGCACCACGAGAGGTTAAAAACTACCCACATTCATCTGATCCATTCTTCAATTAATTATATTTATTAGTGCAGTTTCAACATGTCGAGTATAAACGTTACTTTGGTCCCGTGTGGTGGTCGTATCAGAAAGTGCACCTGTAGACACACCAAGCAAGAACTGTGAGATGAATGAGCTGAAAAACATTTAAATTGAAAAAAGCCACTACTTTTCAACTCTTTTTTTAAAAGTTTATTATCAATCTTCCAGCCCCGCACCACATACATACACACACCCACAAACACACTCACACACACACACACACACATACATTAAGCTGTACAGTACACATATTTGTCATTTCTTTGATCAGAGCCTGTTTCCCAGCCCCGTCCTGATCAAACACATTGGAAACAAAGCCTGCAAAAACTGTGTATACTAATATACGCCTACAGCCCACTGTCTTCATCTGCAACCCATTCTGCTCAAACAAAGATGTGGGCTCAAGTTACAGCAAGATTAAAAAAAAAAAAAAAAAAAAAAAAGCTGAAAAGAAATACAGACTTTTCCTTTCTTATGATGTCATAGATCAGAAATAGCATTTACATCAGACACAACATTCTCTTCCTGTCCAATTCTCCCATACTACTTCATGTGTGCTTCATTTATTTTACTGTATCTGGTTGGATCATTTCTCATGATAAATAATGTGGCCCAAACTGGATTAAGAGAACATGACTGCAGATGGGAACCTAAAGGTGACGCTCCTGAGAAGCCAGACTCTCGTTGGTCTGAGTCATACTTCCACCATCATGTCTGCCATTTGAGTTACCAGTGAGCTAGTTTAGGCTTTTTTAACATGTGAGGTTTGATCGCACTAAAAGGGGCAATGAAACAAAGATGGCTGGTATTATTAGTTTCACTTCAATTGCTTGACTTCATCATAGAAAGCTGAAGTGAGGTGCATTGATGAAAATTCAAAAACAGCTGAAAGCGCTTTGAATGTGAAAGATTTTGGATCAAATCTTTAGCAGGTGATGACAGTTATTGTTGAGCAAGGAAAAGGAAGACTTAGTGCACTGTTTCACAAGTGTCCACTACATCATCACGACCACAGCAACATCTCTGGAACCATCAAACACATTTTCTCCCACCAGCAGTCTCATGTCTAAATGTTTCCTTTCAGCAGTATTTCCCATGGCACACTTGACTTTGATTCAAAAATAGAAAAGGTAAGTTTGTGTAAGCTTCTTTTAATTGCATCTTGAGCACCCTCATTCACAAATAAAGTAAAGTTTACAATAATTTGGAGACCAGGACACAGGGTATTAGGGCCACTGTGAGGGGGGGGGGCAGAGTGTCAGAATGAAGTCAAAATATTTTTCACTGAAAAATAACTGTACAGTATAAATGGACAGTCAAGAGATGCTAAGAAATTGGCATCTGATTGGATCAACTATTCTCATAATGACTATTTTTATGACTTAACTGTTCAGATATTACAACCATGAAATTATGACTTTATTCTGTTATACGACTTTTTCCTCATAAAATTCCTCCTGATAAATATCTATGGATGAGCTTGTAAAATTTTGACTTGATTCTCCTAATATGATTTCTTTTCTCTATATATTATGAAATCTCTCTCTTTTTTTTTTTAAGAGTGGCCCTAATACTCCTCAGGTTTCTATAGCTAGTGATGAACTGAAGTCATTACTGAAGCTGCATGGGACTGTAAGACCATCTCAATAATGGATGTGGTTGATCTGAGAGATTCCTGTCCTGTTTTCCAGATGTAATCTTGGACTTTCAGGACATTGTAACTCAGATTCTTTTAGATGAAACAGCAGATCTGTGCAACAGTGGAGCTTTGACCAAAACCAATCAGAAGGGCTCTTTTTTTCATGATTCTGAAACTGACAACACAACCCTTCTTCTGAGTCAATATTAAAAACTCTTCATTTATCAATAGCTATATTTCAATATAAATTCATATAAAACAATTTCAAATTAAATAGGTGACATAAAAAACACTTGAATATTCAAGGCAATTGCTTGAGGAATTGATTTTCTAGAAAAATCTGCCTTATCTTAAGGAACCCATTAACAACAAAAGGCCAAAACATGTCTTCCTTGTTCACTTTAGTTTCCTCACTTCCTGTTTGTTCAAATAGACAACATGGTCTACAGCCAAACACAGTGGCCTATAGTGGCTAGTAGTAATAGTAGTGCATGCTGCAGCCCAGTACGAACGCCACTTTAAAAAAAAAGAAAAAAAAAAAAGAAATCCACATTTAAAATCACATCATCCTGTACAAATATGGAATCATATTCACATCTAGGAATAAATCAACAAATGAGTCAAAGAAACAGGGAGTCAGCTTTTTGTTTTTTTGTTTGTTTTTTTTCCAATGTCACATTGTTCATCCCTTCATCCAAAGGAAAGTCAATTCTCGTAGCAACATTGATGGAAAGGTTCATGGGTGATGTTCCTTCCAGCCACTGGTAGATTGTCACGAGTCCATAATAAATCCTCCTAATTGCTTGATTATTGACCTCCTGTCGGGTTCTGTTGTGCATTTCCATGACTGACTGGAAGGCTGTGACAACAGGTGACAACAGGTTCTGCCTCCATGCAACACAAACCTCTCTGTTCTTCGTCCATCACACCGCTCTCCATTTGGTGGGTGCTGTTATTAAAATGAGGCTTTAACTGACATCTGGCTCCATGATTTGTACTAAGAACTTGTTTTCACTTCATCTGATATGACTTGTGTCTGGCTGATCACACATTGAGTTTACACTAAACTGTTGCCTATGTGAAGCCCTTAACTTTGACTCTGCTCTGATTCTCAGCGGGTTCCACACACTGAGCATCAGTGCTTTCCTTCATTCCTTCTGGCTCTCATCATCATTAGAGGGTTGTGTGTTCAGTGATGTTGTAGATGTCAGTGTGAAAATAGTGAAATGTTAAATAAACATTTGCACCAATTTTTTTTATACCTAAATGCAGCTTCAGTCTAAAAGTGCCGATAAGAACGTTCATAGACGGACGAGTGGTCAAACCCCAGTCTGGAGCTCACTGGTGGGGGTCAGGCTCCTCACCTGGCAAAGGTCAGGCCCTGTACTGCTATACTGGGATATGTGGTAACACCCAGACCAAGCTAGTGCCTCGTGCTACCTGCTGAGCTTCTGTAAGGATATTACCCAGAAAAATGAGCCAAATCATGGTTCCTGTTTGGTCCTGTGACATACAAAAAAATATTCTTCAGAGCCTCCAAATCCTCTTACTGAGGCGGGACAGTCCATTACAGTTCCACAGTCAATGAGGAGTAGGATGTGGACAGAAGAGTTCAGCTCATGCTCAGCCGTCCAGCTCTACAGCAGGTGTAGTCAGTGGTTTCTCGGATTAGTAAAAAAAGCCAAATCTCTCCCTGAATGGCAGAAAGAGACAAGTGTATCTCCTCTTCATCTCATTGGTCCTCGAGCTGGAGGCTGCCTGCCACTCAGACAGAAATCTCATAGGTGGTGCCTCCGACGCCTGTCACCTTCTTCACCCCGCCACCCGGGGGCTTGTGGGCGGGGCTCTGCAGCAGAGCAGAGCTGGGATAGGCCACTCCGGGCCGGGCAGACACGCTGACTGGGTGGGAGGGAGAGGAAGGGGCAGAGCAGGAGGAGGAGGGGGAGAAGGGCTGGCCGCCGTTGGTCCGACTCAGAGGTTTCATCTGGATCAGCTCATCCCTGATTTTTTTTGAAAAAGCCAAAGACAAAACAGAAACAATCAGCGTGACAGTTCAGGACAACGAGTCCAGAGTTCATGAGATGAAGAGATGAAGAGATGAATGACACTAACAGTGAATGTCTGAACAGTGGACTCCTTCAACACATGAAACATCAAGTACATTCAAGTCAAATGTGGCGTCAGACAGCAGGTCATTCTACTCTGAAGTCCTTCATGTTACACTAACGAAAGTTTCCTGGAGTAACACAGAGCTCATGAGGAAATAAATAATTGAATTATTAGACTCATGACATGATTGATGAGAAACAGGCAGCAGGGTTTCTGCAGGGTTTGTTTTATTTTCAAACCACAGAATTCAGTTTCATACCTGTTTCACCATCCACACTATGAAAGTATGATGTAAGACCAGGTCTAGTTCTAAATATCATTTTTTAAATTATTAAATCATTTTTCTCAGCACTTCATAAACAAAAACAACTCCTAACAATATAAATATTCATTCATTATTACTCTGGGATGATAATGTCACCTGCTTTCTAATGCTCTATTATTCTAATGAACTACCAAAGTAGTCAGAGTAGTTTTACCTGCTTCTGACTGTCTGATGGATTAGGATGTTAATTTAGCCTCTGAAAGCAGGTCAAATCATATACGATCAAAAATCCTGGGGGTGTTTCATTTGTGTTTTGATGGCACAAACAAACCGCACCAGAACCCACTCCTTCTCCAGCAGTGTCACTGGAGAGCAGCTGATCCATGGACAACTTTCACACAGTGACATACAAAGGTCTGAGTACCCCGGTCAACATTTCAAAATAAAGTCAGGAAAGACTTCAGATCAGTAAAAGATTGCTTGAGTCCAAAAGGGACAAAGATGACTTGTTTCTTTAATCCCTGAAGCAAGGCGACTTTTTTACTTCCATCTTTTACAGATTAAAAATAACAAGCAAAAACCTCTTTAAAACCTTGAAATTTGCAACAAACTTTCCCAACCATGACTGTGAACAAGTCATAGTGTGAAACAAGCTCATTTAGGTCTGAGACTCTGGTAAAAGTTAACTGAGAGCTCAGATCTCTTGAAGTACCTGAAGTTCTGTTTGGTTCGCTTTCCCTTTTTTTCCACTCTAAATTTGTACAAAACCAAAACAACACACTGATCTTGCTTGAAATGCTGAAAAGAATGTTTCATCTTTACCTTCATGCATTTTGGAGATCACTTCATCTTTTACTCACAGAAAAAGAACCAAAGGTACCTAAACGATGGCATGCCACTGTGTGTGTGTGTGTGTGTGTGTGTGAGAGTGTGTGTGTGTGTGTGTGTGTGTGTGTGTGTGTGTGTGTATGTACGTGTATGTGTATGTGTGTGTGTATGTACGTGTATGTGTATGTGTGTGTATGTACGTGTATGTGTATGTACGTGTGTGTGTGTGTGTGTGTGTGTGTGTGTGTATGTGTGTGTGTGTGTGTGTGTGTGTGTGTGTGTGTGTGTGTGTGTGTATGTGTATGTGTGTGTGTGTGTGTGTGTGTGTGTGTGTGTGTGTATTGTATAAATCATCTACATGATTTTGTTTCTCAGCTCTGCTGGGAGACACAGTGGACAGTGATATGATAATGGAATGGTTTGTGCTGAGCTGGATATTGAATTGGAAAAGGTCTTGTGTCTAAGTTCTGCAGTACTTTTCACGTTACGCTAAAGCTTGGTGGTGAAACAGCTGATACCTCAGTATGGAGGTAGAAATGCTCATGAGAAGATTTTCTTATATAGTTGGTCAAACGGTGAACTACGAGGCATGCAACATTCACACAGTCCATTTCATCACAGTGAAGGAAGACGATCAGACAGAAGCTCAGTAGTGAAATGAAACCATGCAGCTGCAGAGTAACTGCAAATAACAGAAACAGTGAGCGGATGGAAAAGACACTGGGACGCTGAACAGGACAGAAACACACATGTTCATTTGAAAATGAAGGTCTATTGTTGTCATGCAAACGTTTGACTGTGTCTTGGTGCAACTAAAACCAGAGGAGCTACACTGACACTAAACTACACTGCAGACATGTTGGCTCTGTTACTGTTGTTCATCCTGAGAAGAAACACACACAGTGCCATGTATTTGTGCTCAGTTCTAACTGCAAGCAGTGGAAACGTTTCCTTCATATCATGATCTCAGATGTAATAGATACCACTGCCTCTTTTTATATGACACATACATCTGAGACAGTTGTAAAAGTGTGGATATTATTTAACCCTTTACTATCTGTTCTACTGCTACTCTGACTTTTTCACACCTTAAATGAATGTTTTCATCTTAACTCATAAATTGTTACTTGTGTTGTCAAACTAAAATTGCTTGCTGAGTGTGTTATTGACATGATCTCCCCCCTTTTCCATTCTTGTTTCTCTCACAGTGTCAGATCATGTTGAATGGCTCTAGTGAGTAAAACTGTTATGGTTCCATTTTTTTCTTTGATTTCTCTGATTTGTCTGTATAAGTCTGGTCCTACATAATGTGCTGACTAAGCAGAAGGTGGTGATAATGCAGAGGACGAGCAGACCACAACACCAGACATATAACAGTGATAAACCTCACAGACAAATGGAAGACAAGCAAAGGGAAAAGAAGGAGGCACTCACAGGAAATCTGGCAGGAGGAGGAGGAGGAGGAGGAGGAGAGAGGGGAAGAGGAGGAGGAGCAGGAGAAGCAGTCAATCAGGTAGTCAGGTTTTCAGGCGGGCAGATGGTTTCTTTCAGGGTTAGCAGCAAACCAATTCTCCTGACAAAGGCGAAACTCATACTCACTTCGGCGCTTGTATTCCTCCACCTCCCATCCCTCCACCACCTCCTCCTCCTACCCCTGCTGCATTTGCTCCGGCTGACGCAGAGGCCTTTCGGACCAGCCTGTACTGCATCTCGGCGGCGGCAGCACTCGAGTAGGAGAGTGACTTGCCCAGAGGTGGGGGGTGTGGGGAGCGGGGAGGGTGGGTCGTGGAGGTGGTGGAGGAGCCCAGTGGGGTGTCAGTGGAGCGGGTGCGGTAGGGATAAGCGTGGTGGGGCGGTGCCAGAGGGACAGCAAAGCGAGGAGGGCGGGAGGTGGAGGAAGAGGAGGAGTGGTGATGATGATGGGAGTGGTGGTGGTGGTGATGGTGGTGGTGGTGATGGTGTGGGGGAGGCGGAGCAGAGGAGGAGGGGGGTGCCGAGGCTTGATTGGCAGATGGAGGTTGAGCACCGGGGTGGGGCTCGCCCAGTAGACGCTCCCTCTCTGGTGGAGGTGGTGGGGAGGAGGACGTGGAGGAGGAGGAGCGATGGAGGAAGGGGTGGTGGTGGTGGTGGGAGGAGTGGTGGTGGTGGTGGGGTGACTGGGACGACTGCGAGTGCATCTCAGCAACTCTTTGTTGTGATGACAGGAAAGGGGAGCTGTAGCCGCCTGCTGCCGGCGTGCAGGGTCTTCCAGAGGAAACCTCAGGGGCTGCTGAAGCCGCCACCCCCCCTTTGTCGAAATCATCACCACCGGCCAGTAAGCTATCATAGGACAGGCTCCCGTTACGGGACGGGTGGTGAGGTGGGGGTGTCTGATTGGCTAAGCTCTTGAAGCTGGCCGAGGTGGTGGTTGCCTCGGAGACCTGGGCAGCACCTGCTGAGGTGTGCGTGGAGCTGGAGGATCGTGACGCCACTCCTGATAGGACCGTGGGGTCAGAGAAGGAGGGGTATGAGCGTCCGCCAAGAGAGTAGCCAGGGATGCCTCCTCCTCCCACCTCTCTTCCTCCCTCCCTCCTCTCCCCACCTCCTCCCCCTCCCACTCTGTCAGACGAGGTGTCCCTCCGGTCGAGGCTGGGCTGCGAGCGGAAACCAGGCTGCTGGCTGGCCTGGAGGAGGGAGGAAGTGGAGGAGGAGGAGTCCCTGGCACTGCCAACACTCTCACCTCGACTTAACTGGAGGAAGCAGGAGGAGGAGAAAGAGGAGGGAAGGTGAAGGAGAGAGGGGTCAGAAGAAGGGAAGAGAAACAAGAAGCTGAGCAAATAAGGGTAGAGAGCTATGTGGGAGTTTAACCATGAACTTCTGCTGCACCTAGACTCTAGACTGGACGTCCTGACACAACTCCTCAGCTGCTGCAATGTTTCTTTGCCAGACAGGAACTCATCTCTTCTCATACAGTTGGTCATTAAGCACAATTGTTGGATATTCAACGTGAGCTCCTATAGAGTATCACCACTCAGTACTTAGATGAAGGAAGGCTGAGAACCTCAAATATGGAGAAATGAAGGCTCTGCACAGGTTCAATAAGGTAAAGCTTTCTGTCACTGCTCCTTCATCAGAGCCATCACAGTTTGCTTTTTGCATTGTTTTATCCTGTTTTTCTTTACGTTTTATCTATGCAGCTCCTAGTGTTGGGTGCATGCCAAATCCAGAACGACAGCATTGTAAACAAAAAGACTGAACTCATACTGTGTTCACCAAACTGCATTCGCCAAACAGAAAATGTTTTGCAGTGTAAAGATTTACCACTCATTTCTAAGACCTGCTGCTGTTTGATTGTCAGATGGTAGAGATTTACCATCATACCTGCTACCTTACATACTGCCCGCACTCCATTAACCAGCCATGCCATTACTGTTTATAAATGTGCTGGCATGGTTAGTGAATTTTGCCCTTGCTGCCATGGCCTACTGCATTTTAAAACAAAACGCTTTTGTTACATCTGATGAACAATAAAGATTTCTGAATCACAATTTCATGTTCAACGTGCAAACATTAACCTCCAATATTACAAAATCAGAAATGGCAGAACGTGATGCACTCACAGAGACCACTTCTGACAAATTTAAGAAAAAAATTTAAGGAAAGTCCCTTAAACAAATTGAAAAACAAATAAACATAGTAATCTGCAGAATATGAAAAAATTCCAAATGAAATATTACTTGACAATGAGCCACCTGAGGCCACACGTGATAACATTGCAAGCTCGGCTCCTTCCTCCTCACCATGGGGCATAAAAGGTGACATAAAATGAGAAAAGCTGCGAAACTGCTGAGAACACTGTAGAGTGCATCAGCGACACAGTCAGAGTACGATGCCAGTCTTAAGTGAGTGCTCCCTATCACCTCACACAACATGGCTAATTATAACAATACAGTCGCGAGGCATCTATAACAGTGCACAGCCCACACTATTGACCCGACTGGTACGAGGCCTGTATTTCAACAAATCAACTACAGACAACTACATCTTAAAACCAAAGCAGAAGATGTTTGGAGCGAAACCTGCAAAGCTAATTAATGACTGCACAACCTGATGGAAGAACACTTAGGACGTGGTGTGTCAGGCAGCCGGGAAAATAAGCTCCTGTAGCAGCGATCAACACAGATAAGAAACTCAGTCATCCCAAGTTTAATACCAGACAATGGAGGGTCCATTCACTGGAGCAGGTGAGTTATAGAAATGAGGATAATCAGGTGATATTGGCCCAATAATAGGGTAGATTATTAACATTAACATTACTACAGTTTTATTGAGCGGTAACATGAACTTTTATTCTTATTTTCTGGCAGACCTTCCTGGGAATGTTCATCACCAAGGCGCAGACTCATCCAGGGGTCATTTATCAATTACCAAAAAAAAAAAAAAAAAAAAGACTTAGAAAATGTGGATTCCATTGATGTAGTCAGGAGAAAACAACCTGGATAAGAGCCATAAAACAAAGTTTGAGTTAGATAGGACCTGTGCCTACAGGCAGCGAGGAGGGAATACGTTACAGCATGCAAATAGACAACAATTACTTTTTTTTGGCTTGTTTTTTCTTGTTTGTTTTATAGGAGTTTTTCAGTGAAGAGCTGAGTCTTTAGTCTTTTCTAAACACTGAGAGAGTAGACCTGAATGAAGCTGTTCAGGCAGGAGGGAGCTGTTTTTGTTGTAGTTTCGTAGGCAAGACAGCAGTCAAAGGTCTAGTGACTGAAAACTCATCTTCATATTCATATATATCATTCATCAATGTATAAATGTGCTGAATCTTCCTTTCTCCATATTAGATATTCAACCTGTTCAAATGTCCATGCCACCATATTTTTGCACGATGGCGAGTAAAAATAATGGTTGTGTGTTTGCATAGTCAGTGCACAACAAATATATAACAGGAAAAAGTTTTTTCTTTCAGCAGCTACAGGGTGATGCCAAAGTCACCCAGGTTATTCATTACAACTAAGACATCATATTCCACATTACATTAAAAAAAGAAAGAAAACAATTGTCCAAACCTGAATTCAACAGAAATAATTAACAGGATATATTTGCCAGTACTTTAATAGGCAGCGGTGACAAAAAAGATCAGTTACTGAGATTACAACTTCAGGTACATATCCTCCTTATGTGCCTGAAAGCACACAACAGAGGACAAGAGGGAAGAATGTTGATTTTTCCATTGGATTCCTCTGTACTCTGACAGTTTACTTTGTAGTCTCAATAGTTGGCTTCTATTGGAGGCATCAAGAAATGTTTTTTTTTTTTTTTTTTTCATATGAGACCAGTTCAGGTGACAAGAGCATGAAACGTCAAAATTAGACATTTAAGGACACTTGTAGGCAAAATTGAAAAAAATGAAAAGGAAACAAATAAAGAGATGGAAGTTGGAAGAACAAACTATAGAGAAATGAAGGAGAATTCGAACAGTAATACAGAAATACTGGATTGACAGGTGAGAGGATATGGACCAGATATGGGTACAAATACTAGTAGAGTAGAACCAACCTCTACCAGTTGAGATGTAGTGTAGGGGTTGACTGATATGTTTTTTTTTAGGGCCAGTGCCAGTACAGATCATTAGTAATCAAGATAACCAGTATTTATACTAGATATACATTTGCAATAAAATAAAAATCTTATTTTATTTCCATTCTGTATTTCCATTTTATGCTACTTTACACTTCTACTCCACTACATTTACTACAAATATTGTACTTTTGACTGATCTACATCTATCTGATAACTTAAAAGAGGTTAAATAAAAAAGGGTTCCAATGGTTGTAAAAATGCTGAATATTGGATCTGATAATTGGCCATGTCAATGATCGGTCGACCTCCAATGTAGTCAGGTACAATCTTTTCATTTAAACAAAACAAATTACATTCTCTTTATCAGCCTTATACTCCTGCTTAACTCATTCTGTCCGAACAGTACTGCCAAGACAGATGAATCCAGCCTCTCTCATTTTAAATGTATTCAGACAGTATTATACCCATGTCCAGAGCATCACAGCAGGGCAGGAAACAGAGTTATAAGTGAGGGTAAGAGGGGGAAAAAAGCTTTCAGAATAATCACTTACTGATACTGATCAACAGAAAGCCACTGAGAAACCAAACCAAGATGGCCGACAGGAAATCAAAAGAAAAAACAAAAACAAAAAGATGAGTGCACAACTGTTTTTTTCTTGTGTGTAAATCCCCTTGTAAATCGACTGTCTGTCTCTTCTGTGTGTTCATGTGTGCATTACCTGGTTGGCGTAAGCGTGTGTGAGTGCTGTGTGGTTCTTGCCAGGGCTGTAGGTGGGCCTGTACTTGTACATGGTTGGGGTGGGAGGGGCTTTGTTCAGTAGACTGCACTCTGCAGGAGGGTGAGAAGAGACGGAAGGAAACATTGAGACAAAGATCCAGTGCAGATGACAGTCACAGCTGTAGCAGGAAGTCAGAGAGCATTACCCTCCGTGTTTCCTCTGGTGATTCCAGGGTAGCGGAGCTCTGGTTTAGGAGGAGGAGGAGGCTCAGCGTCACATGACTGACTCTCCATCATCTCCAGACTGGACTTGGACTAGACAGAAGAGAGGTAAGACAAACAAGAATCACATTCAGTCAACTGAAATGCATCTGTCATTTTTTAAACTGGTCTTGCCATCACTTCATATTAATGTGTGCATGTACAGACCAGTGACAGAAAAATCGGACTAAATGACTGAAGAAATAAAAACAGACATTTCTATACACGAAAATGATGTAAATGAGATATTATGGTCTTCACAGTCATCAGATCTTAACCCAACTGAACATCTATGGGAGGTGTTAGAGTGATGATAGCGTTCACCACCATCATCAAAACACCTCATGAGTGAGTTTATGATCTTTAAGAAAAATGTTCTTCATTCCATATAGCTCCTGAGTCTCAATGCTAAAAGCACAAAATCTAGCACCTATCTAAATGTATTAATCTACAGTGTTCTCACACCTATCTATATCAATATCTCAGGTTTTCCCTTCACCAGCATTACTGAAATTTTTCATACAAATTCTTTACTTTTTTCTTGTAAAAAAACAACAACAAAAAAATGTAGGAAAAAAAAGCTAAATGTTACATGAACCATCTTTGTATATCACTTTCTAAGGCTAAGGTGCAGCTGACACGTTTGTAATGTAATTTTGCAGTCAAGCAAATTAATCCAAATTCAATCCAAATGCTGCTGTATTAGTAAGAGCTTCCAATTGTGTCCAGTCACAGCAATATTTCTGCAATGAAGTAAATAAACAATGACAAATGACAAATTGGAAGAAGGCCTGTAAATGTTTTAGGTAACACTGTTTCCTCTACAAAATGATCCATTTCATATACAATGTCATGAGCCCAGGCCAAACAAAACAATCCAATTTGCTTGCAGATACATTACTGCCTGTGGGACTTCATTCTGCCAGAGCAGGCTGAGAGTAGAGAAAAGCCTTCGCCAAGCACTGTTTTTCCCCAGTTTGGTGATTTGTGAAAATTACAGCAGTTTCTCACAAATCAACACAAACAATTACAAATGCAATTATTCAGAAAAGATTCAGCAAAATCAATCATTTTTGACCATAGTAATGATCTTTTTGGAACTGACAAATGCACACAGTGGTGACAAATCATCTCAACTCTGTCTTGTGTTTTTGGTCACTTTACATGACTACTGTAACCTCTCAAGATTTCTGGCTGAGATTCTGAATAAGAGACATACCAACCTTACATGTTTACATACGAAAGTCATTGTTTTCTTTCTTTAACTCATTTCTATAATGCTCAAACAGAAGCTTGTCCCTGTGAGCCCCCCTCCTGCTGCTCGTACCCGGTGCAGGTCGCCCTGTATGCCGTTGTCCAGGATCTTTGCAGCCAGCTGGGCCTCTGTCAGCTGTGGCCGCAGAAAAGGAGGCTGCACACACACACTCTGCACACACTTCTTTCTGCCCAGATACCTGCAGACAGCACAGCGAGTGTCCACAGCATTAAGACCAAGCACTACTTCATTGATACATACTTTGTTTTTGAAAGCAACAATTCACTAAAAGAGCACTGAGTGAATCAGATGTGAAATGCTAGAGGAGTGTTGATGGATTACAGGTGGACACAGGTTATGTAGCTTAGGAAACAGCCAACAGAAAGACAAGTAGTTCAATTAAAAAAGATAATGTAAAAACTGCACCTGGGTGCCTGGGAGCTGCAGAGGACGTGAGACACATTCTTCCAACAGCCATTTGTGAACGGGTTAACACCTCCTCTGAACTTCCCTGTTACCTGCAGAAAGAGACACCCACAGAGACAAAAAGATACAGAGTCACATTAAAAAAACAAGCTTTAGGATACACACATTCATTCAAAGGGTGAGAGGGAGGATGGACAAAGCTAAAAAAGGTTGCTAAACATGTCACAACTTTCTAAACGACAACACTGACCCTGAAACCTCGCTAATATTTTAAGATGTTCTCTGTAAATATTCCGATATCAACGAGGATTTCTAGGATTCAACAATTATTCTAACAGCGACTGATGCACTGAAAAGCTGAGTTTCCTACCTGTTCATTGGTTGTCCTGCCTCTGGCCACGAGCACTATGTGGAAACCAGTAAGGCCAGCAACAGGGATGAAGAACAGGCCTGCGACACACATTACAGCCAGACTGATAACAGAGGGTCAAGGAATATCTGAAGAGACCAGATTCAATAAACAGATAAAGGCCTGTGCTGAATACTTTAAACTTAATAAATGGACAGTCTGGTCTGGTCACATAAGAGTCACCTAAATAATTAGAATGATCATCTGTTGCTCTGGACCAATCATGACAGCTTCTTTACAATGACTAGACTGGACTAATAAAATGTGTTTGAGTCAGTTATCAGTCTCATTATTTTTCTCATAATGAGAGTGAAATCTTCTCACCCCATTGAAATAAACCCTCAGGACATCTGACAAAACACTAACAATTCTTTAAAGCCAATGAGGAACTTCAGTCATTGCAGAGGTGGACAACACTGCAACTGATCTATATTGGCAATCTAAACTGGATGGGATAAAATACATGGGAAAGGATACGTGACAATGGCATGCAGACGGTCAATGTTCTGCCGATGGTAGAGGATGAAGAGCAGGCCGAAGCCAAACACGGCCATGATGTGAGCCGTCAGAGACAGGAGGAAGAGGAAGAAGTAGCGGTAATTTCTCCTGCCGATGCAGTTGTTCACCCACGGACAGTGATGGTCAAAGTCCTACATTATGAAGGCGAAAAGACACAGTGGTAAGAAAGCTAGTACAGAGGATGGCATTTGTCTGCACTGTTCAACATAAATACAGTTATCAGAAAGTGGTGTAAGACAAGAACTGAGAAAGAATTTGTTTTGATGCATGACCTTAGCTCCCATTGATTAGATAGATAGATAGATAGATAGATAGATAGATAGATAGATAGATAGATAGATAGACAGATAGATAGATGATAGATAGATGACAGATGGATAGACAGACAGACAGATAGACAGATAGACAGATAGATAGATAGATAGATAGATATAGACAGACAGATAGATAGATAGATAGATAGATAGATAGATGATAGATAGATGACAGATGGATAGACAGACAGACAGATAGACAGATAGATAGATAGATAGATAGATAGATAGATAGATAGATAGATGTTGTAAATTATATACTCCTTTTTTTTAGTGTACTACAGTATACTGTTTCACAGTACATGCTACAGTACAGTACATACAGTAAAAAGTATGATACATATATGAAGGAGTCCATTTTCTGGCCACCTTATTTCTAGCCTAATGACCTTTCATGAATTATGGGCATGACGTGTAATTTCTGTAACCAAAGTGGCATCTGTGAGAGTTAGCGATATGCTACAGCTTGTTTTTCCTTTTCTTAGAGATTTTCTTTCAACACTGATGTGAGAACACAACCTGTCAAACCTTAAAAGGGATAATGTGATCATACCTTTCGTACCTACTAACAAGAGCTGGGAGGTCAACAAAAGAAGTGGCCTTGGATAATGTGCAGTTGCATAATTGACTCCTTTATTGACTCTGTTACTGCTGAGGGTGTCCCTATCCTGTTTTTTAGGCTCCATCATTCTATAGTCTTATAGTCCACTCACATATGATCCTTGACTACAGACACAGACTTGCAAAGACGCAACAGCTCAAATTCAATTTCGGCTTGCGATCAAGATACTCATAGAATTGAACGCAAATTTGTGACATTTGGTTTCTTTTCTCAGCATTGTTTGTCATTTTAGCCGGAAAAAGGGATGCTCTGGAGGACATCATTTTTGGTTTATGTTCCACACACTGATATTTAAGCCACAAATTTAGTTTAGCTTGTCTGTTGGTCGCAAACAGTACAGTTTGCCCCTGAACATTTTAGCTAAAGCTAAGCTAACTTAGTTTTCCTTCAAACCCTCTGTAGTAGAAGGCATAGGTATGATCACATTAACTCCTTGAACGTGTGATTTAGTTGAATTTAAATTTCTCCAAAAAATCAGTAAGAAAAAGTGAAAGGAGCAAGAGTCACGCACATAATTTACAGAAAATATCATGGAGCTTGGTATAATGTGGATGGCAATTATTTCACTCCACACTTAAACCTGTAGATTCGGCTTTGGTTCGGAGACAATTACTTTTATTTCATTGTTATTTTCTCATTGTGTGGTGATGAAGTGTGGACTTTTTCCTCATCAAACTACACTTTCAAATACATTATCCAGCAACCATTCAGCACATTTGATAACTGTAAGATCAGACATCATGTCCACTGTGTGTGTACTGAGGACTTATTATAATTCATTTAGAGACTGTGAGCATGAATAGATTGCTAATTTATTCTATGTAAACAGTGAGTGGCTGAGTGTGAGCACACCTCGACACAGTTGTCACAGACAGAGCAGTGAGAGCACCGTGGTGGCCTGTAGAAGCGGCAGGTTGAACACCACTTCATCCTGACCTGGATCCCTCTAATCTCCACTGTCTTGTAGAGAGGAGCACGGAAATCGTCCTCCTTGTCCTCGTCCTCTTCGGCTGCAGGGACGGGAACAGAAGACACACAAATGATCACACACAAAGTTTGCAGACAGTATCACACACATAACATACATTTAACCATACATAAATTCACCTCTCGGGAAGATGCCCGGGTCCATGAAAGTGGCCATACAAAAGTTAGCCAAAACAAAGAGGAAGATGACTCCATTGTAGATAGGCACAGCTACTGAGAAACGCTCTGAGAGCCACGGGCAGCTGGAACATGAAGAGAGACAACAGTGACACTTAGGAGAAACAAGACAAGTCACATTATATGGTTCAGGAAACAAAGATCCACTCGGTCGGTTAACTGACTGATTATTATTATCATTATAACCAAAACAGGTTGTTTGGTGATACTAATTTTTAAAAGGGAATTTATTTCATCTGTTACTTTCAAAACAGAGTGCCAGGGCACTGATCTACATGTGTGAGTAACTGTGAGTTGGTATGATCTGACTGTAGATGATTTCACATGAGCTGGATTCAGAGTGGGTTTAAAATTTCCATATGACAACATGTCTGTAGGCTCAAACCTGTGAAAGCGCAAGATGATATAAAGTAACCTGACTGGGTCTCATTTGTCGAGCCCTGTATTGTTTAAGGGGAGCAGTTTTCTTTTTTTTCTTATTGCCAACAAATCCCATGAAAAGACCACAACCACCCCCCCCCAAGGTTCCTACTGAGGACACAGATCTATGAAAAAACTGACTATCTAGTTAGCACATTGCCTCTTGGTAGTTGGCAAGTTACCCCGAAATGTGCCAACCTGGGAACCTCCATGATTTAGCCCCAGTCTCAACTATTCTGCTGTTTTGCATTTACACATCTACACAATGTGTAATAAGATATTTGCAGCTGTAAATGTGCAGCAAGCACATTTTATCACATGTGAAGCACACAGCTGACTAAGCAGTTTCTTCACACTTCCAGCTATTGAGCTAAGCTAATCTAAGACAGCACACTGGTTTGTTTCCCAAAATGTCAAACTGTGCAGTTCAACCAAAACAAGGCTTTTGGTAACTGATGCAAAAAAATGTATTCATGCCAATTATTTTTTTAAATAAAAATAACAAGGCAAGATATTAAAATCAATTACATCCATACTACCGCTTTACGGTCTCCAAGGAGGTTTGTTATTTTTGTGTTATTCCCTCATTTTAAGATTGTTATCATAAGTGAGAAAATGAAGAGGTGATATGAGGGTGACTGCAGGGATACAAACACCAACAGACTCAGGAAGAAAGAAGCAGTGAGAGACTGGATGATGGGCTTTTGTCAGGGTGACAGATGTTGGCCTATTTTCTCCTCGCTAATCTGAAGCATAGAGCTGACTGCCCACCACACACACATGCACACACGGACTTGTTTCACTGTCCTCATGGGGACAATCCATTGACATAATGTATTCTCTAGCCCTTAACCCTAACCCTCACAAGTGAATACCAAAGCCTAAACTTTACCCTAACTCTAACCTTAATCTAATTGTAACCCTAAATCCAAATCTTCAAAAAACAGTCTGGACCCATGGGGACCTCAATTTCCTCCCTACAGTGACACAATGTCCCCATGGCCTGCTGTTCAGTCAGGTTAAAGTCCCCACTGGGATATTGAAACACATACACACACAGATGTAAACCGTTCTCACTTTAAACTGCTTCCACATTGCCACAATGCTTCACACTGTCCAACACTCACCTCACCACTATTTTTTTCCCTCATCACACTCTCCCACTTACACACACACAAATGCAAGCCAGCTCTAGAGTGAGGTGTCAGCGAGATTAGTGATGACAGTCTATAACATAACTGACATTCAGCACTCACAGGGCTGAAGGCCACACTGAAAAGGATAAAATGAAAAATGCTGCTTCCATGTGAAAACAACCACAGTTATGTCAAAACTGGTTGTTTTTCATATTATTAAAGCAGCTAAGTTTTTTCTTGCTCTTTTGGTCATAACATGGACTCCATACAGACAACAGAGATCAAGCTTAGCCTCCCGTCCAGCATTAATAGATAACTTGACCTTATATTGCTTCATAAAGAAATGAAAGAGCTCCCTTGAAGCCACCTTGGTCTACCTGGGAATTTGTGTACAATAACATCCGTAGCGAAAGTAAACAACTTGTTATAGTCATCTATACTCAGAACAGAACAGACTGAAAAAGGGTGGTAGAGAAAAAATCATGAAAGAAACCATTTTAGACCTGAAAGACTTGAAAGAAAGAACTGATGGAAAACAATTAGAGAGACTTAAAATAAACTAAGCTCATTCTTAATGACCAGTTTCAACATGAAGTTAATTAGTACTGCAAAGTACTGTATCCCATTTTGAAGGAGAGCAGAAAAAAATAAACAAGTGTACCTGGTGATGCACAAAGTAAACATTGATGGTCAACTCTTCCACAATACCAAGATGGCCTCATCATACTATCTATGTAAATATTATTACAAACTAATTATATCATGTATTCTTTTAACACAGCTAAAATACAGAAACATGCTTTCAACTTTAAATCTCAGCTAGCTGGTGAGTTCTTTAAAGAGTGCTTGAGGTTTGATTTGTCTTTGGATGAAGTTATCTTGAATAATAGCGTACTCTTATTTTAAAAAAATAAAAATAATATATATATAAAATATATATATATATCATGAATAGAGTCCAAACCACGATCAGCTCTAATATGACTGGTTTAGTGTAGATTAGATTTTTTCTATGTCATGTCACATGGCTATGTTTTGAGTTCAATCTCCTGAGGAATATCTGTTTATGCCGATAAAAGCTCCAATTGTCCACCAGCTGGTCACCAACTTTGTTTTTTTTTTTTTGCTTTATGCTGGGCAGGTAGTGTACAGTGGGTTTATCAGAGGTTTTTCTCTTAAAACAATGAGAACTGTGAGACTGAGCCAAAACAGTAAAGCTGTGGACCATAAAACCAAAACAATGACCTGAAAAACACCAAAACACTCAGAAGAGGTGAATCAACTGCAGAGTTGGTGATAATTCTCTGTTGGTATGGAACCACAAGTGACAAAGTCATTAGACCCATTGCAAATGTAAAGATATTGTTTAGTGAAGTTTTATGGAAACAGTGATCTTAAAATAGCTCCAGACCTGAACAATCAAAGCTTGTGTCAAATTACCACCAATCAAATCCAAATAAACTCAGTTATCCACGTATAAAGAATGGGGCCCTGCTTACATTATGTATTCTTATTTAATATTTTTCTGTTTCTGAGATGAAATATTCATTTCAACATGGCCATAAACAGGCATGTATGTGTGTGAGATGATTCACTATTAGCACTTACGTGAAGCAGAAGAAGAGCGTGGTGGAGCCAACCAGGAAGAAAGTGGCTGCAGACACCGGGACGTACCGAGAGGGTCGCAGGGGTCTGCTGGGTGGGACCACAGCATGGGGGAGGGGTGACGAGGATGGACCCCGCCCTCCACTCTTACTGCTGCCACCTGGCATCACTTCCTGTGTGTGTGTGTGCGTGTCTGTTCAGCAACTGCTATGCCAAGGAATTTGTCATTCAGAGTTGAATATTTCTTTAGGTGTATTGAGTGGATGTATGTATAAAAAAATAAATGCAAAGAAGAGATACAAAAGATATGGAGCAAGAGTTGAGAAGGGGTTCCTCTTTCACGTGGACAAGAGGACAACACTCCTCTGCATCACTACACTTAGATGGGAGGAGGAGCAAATGCTAGTTTTCTTGGGTTCTTAGGTCAATCCTCATCTACTGTGTGTGTGTGTGTATGTGAGAGAGAGAGGAGATTAAAAGAAGCTTACAAGTCGCTCTGCTGTAAAAGCCTTGTTTTCCTGTCAGCCAGAAAACCAGGTGGGAAGCCGGGATGAACAAATAAGCCACAGATTATAAAGACGAAGAAGAGCCCAGACAATCTCTCTCACAGAGTTGCAGGTAAAAACACAAAAATAACTGTTTAACTTACAATGCCAATCAAATAAAAGCCAATAGAAACAATGATTCTTACTGGCCTGTCTCCAAAAGAATAAAAATTAATCGAATAAAAGGAAATCTGCTAAATGTATAGCAATGTGAATAATGGCTTGGTGAAAAGTGTGATCACAGGGATATTGAAAAAAAACATGGCTGTTATTTACATGTAAAAAAAGAAGGTGGATCCGTCTGTGAAAACAATTTAGCTCTTAAGTGATTTGGTGTTATGAAGGTCCAATGAAATTCTGACAGACAAACCTCAGCTAAACTGATAAACCTTGCACCTGCTGTGAACCAGTCCACTTTGACTTGCCTGGTCTATAAATGGGAGTTAAGTGAGGTACAAAAGTTGGCAGAGGTAGACCTGTTTTAGTAGAAGATGAACTTACAAGATGGAACAACAGCAAGACATAAAATGAGGCCGAGAGAGAAAGAAAAAGACAATGGAGAGGAGATCTGATAATCGTACTTGGCTTTTCTAATTTCCTTCCTCTGTGACTTTCTTCGTCTTAGAAAAAGTGACGGTCAAGACCTTAAAATGGGAATGGGCTTGCTTGTATCGAAGTCTATGCTAGCAAAACCTATGGAGATTCCTATTCATTTAAATGTATATTTTTTAGCACCCAGAGATCAGCACTCTGTGCAGCTGTAGCAGTGTAAGAAAAAGTCAATAAAAACACAACCCCTTTTGCTCTCTGTTAGAGAAGGAGACAATTTGCTTTCAGTCCAGGACTCCTATTAGAAACAGCAGTCTGTAAGCGGGCCAGTGAAGTAGCCTGGTTTTCCTGTGTCGGGGCATCCCTAAACCCCGCCGGTGGCCGATTCAAACCACCTCACCTGACAACTGCACCAGGGATATGTTTGGAAGACAAAAAGCAGGAAGTGATGGGGCGGTTCTTTCCAAAATATCTGAGAGAAATTCCAGTCGAACATCCATTAGTATCCATGTAAATGAAATTTCTGAGGAACAGTTAAATTACAGTGTTGAATTGGAGTGCGGGGGCTATGTGTGTAAAGATAATTTCATCTCACATATCGACCAGTAATGGCAACAGAGAACAACTTATTTCCCCACTGGTCTCTTTGTTCCACTGCGTTAGTGGACGGCCGCGCCTATTAGTTATGTAACTGCCAGCCTCGCTGCTTCAGGCCCTTTTCTTTATAGCCGTCTTCTCCAGGGACTTCCAGAGCCTTCCCTCTGCTTCCTTCCCCAGCAGAGAGCAGTGAGGCTTGGGTAACACCCTCCTACAACAATCCTTGGGAGAATACAGCCTCTCAGGGGCAATGTCCAAAAAATGACCTCAACAAAAATGTGAAAAACTGTGGCCTTTATGTGTTGAAGACGGAGAGTCCTCAGAGTTGTGTTTTGAGGTTTTCCGGGTGAATTATCCTTCTCCAACCTCAAAAACAGGACGCAAGCAACTTTCCCATCCAGTGCTGATCAGCTGCCTTCTTGCTTGTGATATGGATCCCGTTCTGTATATGGATGAAACACGGGGGTGGCAGTACTGAATATCAATGTCAACAGGTTGTCCTGGGTCACAAAACAGAGAATCCAGTCAGGTGGTTGGCCAGGGGATGCTGCACCTACAGTGTAATGAGAGGAAGAACGTGTTAGTCAAAGTGCAGATACTCACTACTGTATTCTGCAGAGCGTTTACAAGTACTGTATCTTAGATGAGTTGTCCACTGTGTACAAAAAAAAAAGACAGTTTATCCACACAGTCAGGATGATGACAGGCCTGGAAAGGGATGAAAATGTGTTTTTGTAAGTAGTACACTGTTCAACATATTATTTTAGTTCTGAGCTGCAGCTGCATTCACTTTCATTAAAACAATATAAAGTGAGAGTTGAAACTCCATCAATAAACCATCAATAACCATCGCTTGATAACAATTCTTGGGAGAACTTCCTTCACCTTTCTAACAGTTTCTGCTAAATATCGGAGGACAAATGCTTTATGGTGTTTCCACCGCAGGAGCTTTCCCAAAAAACCTCAGCGTTTTGACTGGAGGAATCAGGGACTGAATTCACTCCTGTAGAATAGTTGTGTGTATTAAAACAAACAAGTCCCTCTCCAGTGGTAGTACTTTAAAGACAGTTTAGGAACTATTTAGGGCTGGTCAAAGAAAAGACACTGTGACAACTACTACTCTTATACTGCTTCTTTACAAATAAGGAACTACTGGGTGCCACTACAAACAATTTACTTATACAAGTTCAAAAAAAATGTGTGTTGTTGACTCCTTGACTAGTTTTAAAAAAGAGTGAGATAAACAGAGAGACTCCTGATGACAGAAAAATGTAGTCCAGTGAGCTAGAGAGTGAATGAATGAATGTAACAGCGTTCATGACAACTTATACAATGACTTTGAATTCAATTCACAAAGTGGCATAACATGAATGTACTGATGTCATTTTTTAATATTCTTGTTTGAAGCATCAACTACCACTTATATAGCATATATAGCATTGCTATTGAATTTAGTTTAGCGCTTCAGGTTCATATCTTTACAATCCAGAAAAATGTCTGTTTTACGATGGAAACGTCTCAAGGTTGCAATGAACATAGATTTCATATATTGAAAGCAACAACAGTTACAGATCATAACATCAAGCACTGCATGGAAATCAAATACATTGCAGTCTTTTTTGTCTGTGTGCCTTTTGTCTTTAAACACAAAATCATTTTCAGTCCTCAGCCTGATAAAGGCCAGTTGTTCATCATCAGTCCCTGTAAGAAATTACAAAGTCAAATTAATCTCAAATGGAGTTTAAAGTCCCAATTGCAACTGTCTCATAACTGACTATACGTTTGGAATGATGATGCTGAATGCAAGAGAATGTTCTTTTTGATATAATTACACATTAGCAGCTGTTTAGACATGTAAACATCATGTCACGATTAAAGCAGTTGAAAAGGGCACAGCCTACATTCAACTACTAAATCATACATTACACCAAGGGCGTTAAAGAATGCAGTTAAAACAGTGCCTTATGAGGTGCTGCACAAACAGTAAGGGGCAAAATGTTTGCGCTTACATTTGGCATCAACATGGTTTGTAAATTCCAGTCTCGAGTCCAGTTGTGTGTCATGCCTCTATTATATGTCACAAGTGCCAAAAAGGCTGCAAAGAATACTAGGACTTGAGACATCCTTCAAGATAGGGTGCTTAGATCCATGTCTGTGTCATAGGCAGGACGACAAAGGAGATAAGGGAGGCACCAAATAGCTAAAAATTATACTGCAAATGCTGCCATCGTTTTTCAATCCATCATGGGACTAATTTGTTTGATCTTCCATTTCTTCAGATCCAGTGGAATAAATGGGAATGTACAGAAGGGACTAGTTCCTTGTTCAGTTCCTAAGACTAGTTCTTCTGGTTCTATAGCTCCTGGAACGTTGGGGTTGATAAAGAAGAACTATGTTCATACTGCAGACATATCTCAACCCAACCAGTTGCGACAGATGGCTGTCCATCACTGAGCTTGGTTTTGACCGAGGTTTCTGTTTTTAAAAAGGAAGTTTTTCCTCACCACTGTCACATCAAGTGTTTGCTCATGATGGGAACTGTTGGGTCTCTATAAGTAATATCATAAAGAGTATGGTCTAGACCTGCTCTGTAAGGAAAGTGCCTTGAGAGAACTTTGTTGTGATTTGGCATTAAGCAAATAAAACTGAATTGAACTGAAACATATAAGCATCTGTGTATGTCAGCCAATAAATAACAACTGCAATACAGAAATGCCAAACTAACATGATTACAAGGTTCATCCACCAGAGGGACTGACAAGCTTATTTGCGACTGTAAAATGTCCCACTTACTTACTTAAAAAATTCTAAGGGATCCATATCAAGATTGCATATATAATTACAATACAGGCTATAACATGTCATTGAAGGCAGCCCCAGGTTGCTTTCACATCTGGAGGATGTTAAACCTGCAGTGGCATAATGTGAGGTTGTAACCAATGCTGGGTATGGAACCTCAACACTCAATACTGAAAAGGGAAGCACTGGAAGCTGATATTTAATGAAAATGTTTGACTGATCTTGCCATCAGTACCAAAAACTCAAGAATCATACTGGCTTGAAAATAATTTTAAAGATTACTGTATGAATGGTTCCCAGTTCAGTTGTAATGGACCGCTTACACACTTATGGCTCTTTTCAAATGTTGGTTGTGGTGTTTTAAACAGGGCTAATAAAATTAAACTCAAAAGGAGCATTTACAATATTTTGGCTGATATTTGCTTTTTGCTTGTTGTTGCAGCCTCAGTAAAGATGCATCACACTCAGACGTGTCTTGCACTAGGCTTAATTTTCAGACAGTATTTTCATGAACCCAAACAAGCTATTCAACTTAGCAGTATGTAATAGGAATCAGGTCATTCTGACTCCATTCCAATAAAGTACACCCAACAGATTTTAGCCATTTCGCTTGTCATAATGAAAACATTGCATATGTGACTAGTACTGAGCAGCGATCCTCTGCAGGAAACTACTTCATAAGACACTATGTTGTATGTGTCATCATTGAGGTTCTGTTTGCTCTACAGGACCAAAGTGTCCGTAAAGCTACCACCTGCCTCTCTCCCTCCCTCTGATTCATCACAGAGCATTCACAGTTCAACAGCTTAAAGGACCAGTCTGCAAGATTTAAGGAAATGTAACAGAGAGGTTGCAGATCATACCCGACTGAAAACCCCTCACGTCTCCTTCCAAGCATGTAAGACAACCTATGGTGGCCACTGAGAACACCAAAAGGACCCTCTCTAGAGCCAGTGTTTGTCCACTCTGGCCCACTGGACACATGGTATTGCAATGTGGCTGACAGCTGTAGATAAGAAGGGCAACATTCTAACAAAAATACAATCATTATTATTTTCAGGTGATAACACACAATATTAAATTTGAGTACTGCTAAATCCTACACACTGTACCTTTAACCAGAGAAAGCTGTTTGCAGAAACAAAGACAGACAGAGAGACACAGTGGCTGTACACAGTTGTTCACTTTATGGACTTAAGACTTCAACCTTTCAGTCAATAAGCAGATGAGTGCACCTGTTCAGGCCAGGCATGATGGATGGACCTGCCTTCCCACACTTTATCTATTACTGCTGCCCCATTCATCAGCATGAATGGCTCTCCCCCCTCTCTCTTTTTCTCTGCCTCAACCTGAACAGACGTTCATGTTGGGGTTACAGCAAGTCCAAGAAAATAAATTAAATCTTCTGACAGTATTCTGTGTCCTACACTTATGTACATGAGACAAACTGAAATCTGTGTCTCCAGTAGGGCTGCAATTATTGATCATTTGCATAATCTACTCTTGATAAATATTTAATTCATTGAGAAGCACTACAATTTATGCCAATGGTTTTCCTGTCAGATTTGGCAGTAAAGAATTTGACTTTTTTTTGTTTTTTCAACTATATATTACGACCAATGAAGTCACATTAAGCTCATTCGCACAGAGCCAATTAAAAAATAAGATTTAAAGAGTGTAGTACACAAGAACAACACTCTGTATTATCCACCATCACAATTCTGGAGATATTTTATATACTCCAAATTACAAGAGGTGGGTCAAAATAGACAACATGTGTTCTAGCCTGTCAGCCTACACATCAAATTAATTATAGCCCAGTGAAAAATACAAAGAAATCATATCAGGTATGACAACAACTGTGTGATTATTCATAATTTTAAAAAATGTTTAAACATGCATTTGGTAAACATAATCTTTATGTCATACTGTTAATGCACTGTATCAATAATCGTGGTCATCATTTTGTCACCAAGTACTACTGCCAAACACACCTTTTATAAATGGCATCTGTTCTAATTGTAATGTGGTCTTATAGTAGTAACTAGTAAGTAGTAACTGTGTTAAACAGGTCTGGTATTTCAAAGGGGTATGATGCCCAGTCCTGTATTATAAGGAATACATCTGCTTTAACATGCTGTAAAAATTGAGGATTGTATTTAAGGAAGTACACCATTCAATAAATCACAGCCTATCACATTCAGGGACTGCATACAGAATGTTTCCTGTATTACATGATATCAGTTCATATCTATACTGCAGTGGAGTTGTGAACATATTCAGGTGTATTTGCATTTCCTCCAGCTCCATGAAGAGAAACAAAGGCACCTTCTCACATCCAGAGAAGCCTCCAGCATTCCCAGCTCTTCCCTCCACAGATCCTGGGTGTGTATGGCCCGCTGCAGTCACGGCAGCATGCACCAAACCGGCCAAACCATGTCTTCCACCCAGACATGCCAACAGCCTCATTTTATCACCACGGCTCTCCAGTTTTGGACCGACAATTTAATATAATTTAGCAGCTGTTTTGAATAGCTTACAACGTGTCAAATGCAGGCAGAAAACGCTTTATAGATCCAGCTGAGCCAGGTGACACGCAACCCGTAACTGATTCAGTCACAAGGCCGGCAGCGCCTGATTTGACAGCTCAGTGGATCCAGCCTTCTCTTTCACCACGGACAGCACGCCACGCCAAACTACACTCAGATTTTTCACAATTTAGCGTGGCGGTGGTGATGAGCAAATGTACATGTTTCAAGAAATCATTTTAACCCTTTTCTCGATCCCTGTGAGATCCACTCTGTAAATCGGCGTGTATGTATATAATATATATGTATATATATAATGTATATATAATCGTGCAGATGGTTCTGGGTTTGGTTTCCAATAAGCACAGTCAAATATAGGAAAGAGATTTCTGTGCACACAAGAGAGAGACATTCAGCCCACAGTGGACAGAGGCTAATACTGAAACCAGGGTGGGGACGCACAGTGAGGACGATGATACCGTTAAGTTGCAAACCTGGAATATTGAGAATAATTGTGCTCCAGTTAAAATACCGGAATCACGTCAACGGCAGCTAGCTTACATTAGAATGCTACAGATACAGCGGGTGTGTAATGATGAAGTAAAAGTAACGTTAGGGTGGAGACAATGTTAATGAGTCACAGCGGCAAATACACGATAATTATCAAACAGGACACAAAGGAAATGGATTAACGTTACACACAAGATTACACCACAAGCAAACACGATCCATAGTACAGGCGATAAATAGTGTGACTGCTAACGCTCAGTATACTGTATGAGCTTCTTTACCATGTAAAATTAATGGCTAGCCTGAAGCTACTCAGGTCTTCATTAGTTAACCCTGGTTAGCAGCAGGCTAACGATTCACCTCACCTGCAAGGGGGTTCACAATGGTTCTGGGTCCAAAAATGGTGAATGGGAAGTGCCAGTCTTGCTCGTGTTGTTTCCTCTTGGGATTATAATCAACAGAGACAACTCGTTACATCCATTATTATCCGTATCAGCGGTGACGGCAAGCTCTAGCGTTACGGCTCTTGCTTTGGTGGCTAGCTATACCAAAGCTAATTTACAAATAGCATTAAATGGATGGCTAGCTAGCCAGCCACCGATACGTCTGACGTTATTTTACTACAAGCATTTAGCTTAACTAATTGTTAGCTAGGGATGGAAGCTACTTGTTTTTTTTAACTTCTTAAAACAGCTAGCATCTATCTGCAGGCCGTTCTGCCAACACGGAAGTTAAAAAGAAGAAAATCAAGTGAATAGAAATCCCCAAATAATAATGTGCTCTTCTCATATATCCATAATATTGGTGACCAAGAGACTCCCAGAGGCCGACATATTTGTCAGTACTACAAAACTCTGATGCCAGGGTCCAACGGTAGCGTTGTCGCAATAAGAATAGCTGTGATTGGACGGCTTGGGTGTCAATCAAGCTGCAGCCGTATTCTATTGCTTGGCCAGCTATGACCCCACCTCTGTTAGAGTGAACGTCATGATTGCACTAAATCGTGATTAAATTTATTCCCCAGCACAGCAAAGCACGGTCCGGACTTGTTGACCGAGCTGCAACAGACAATCAAGCCTTGGTAATATATTTTATTGTCACTAAGCATGGTTGGCACATAAGCTGTCTCTGACATGAGGTCTTAATCCTCTCATGTGACACACTGACACAGTAACGTATGTTTGTGTGTGTGCGTGTGTGTGTGTAAGTGCCCAATACTGTAAGTGCCCACATAATGAGAATAAACACGCACACGCACACACACACACACACACACACACACAGGCTACACAAAGGGGAGATTAAAATGACAGCAGGGGCTACAAGGATAAAACCACACAACCAAGCTCCTCATAAACACACACATAGACTGTGTTCATCATGTCAGGGAACATTACACTGACTTACATTCATTCCCTGGAGACTTACCCTAAACTAACCTAAAGTCTTCATCATGAAAATGAATGATTTACATTATTTGGACTTCATCATCAGGAAGGCGAGTGCCTACAACACGACTGTGTAAACAAATGTATGTCCCCACAATATGAATAAAAACATACATCTCCGCAGACACACACACACACACACACACACACACACACAATCCAATTCCATGTTTGATCAGATTTGTAGATTGTATGTGTGTGTGTGTGTGTGTGTGTGTGTGTGTGTGTGTGTGCCCTTAGCAGTTGGCATGGCAGGCCATAAACCTCTTAAATAAATGGGCAATCATGGCATACAAAAAACAAAAAACAATGGATGATTTTTGTGATGACCCATTTCCCAAAGAGGGTCAAGCAAAGAAAAAAATTTCAATGCGTGTGCCTGCGCAAAGGCCTGAGTGTTAACGAAGCATCTTTGAGTATTTCAAAAAACAAAGAAAATTTGTTCTTATTCTTACTCTTGGCATTAGGGAAGATCTCAACAGAGACAAATTGTTTCTGTTTGCATGTGGGAGTTGAAAAAAATTGAACATCTCCTTTAATGAACCTTGAGGGTATAGTCATACTGTACCTAATGTTTTTTTTTTTTCTGAATCATACAAGGAAAAAATAATCAGATATGTAAAAGAGTTTACAAGAACATAGCTGAATGTATCAGCGATGACTACAAATGGTCTTCATCTGCCTCACATGGCACAGAAATACAATCTTTTAAAGGGACTTCCACATTGATAGTTCAATCAGAATCTGAAGCATGCATTGTTTCACGCCATATTGTCATACTGGATGTGGTAAGGGCGAACCATAGACACACATACGTCTATGAGAGCGAATGGAGAAGATGCCTCATTCATGTGCTGCGTGGAATTACCTTTCACAGGTAAGACAGAAATTTTTAAAAAAAAATCTAATTTTTTTTCATTTGTTTCCCAAAGATATTATTGTGTTTGTGAATGGGTAAATAAATAATAATTTTGTAACTTTATAACTTATTATAGGAAGTACTTACCTTGAACTTGGATCCAGTTTTCCTTATTACTCTTTGTCTAATTCAAAACATCATCATAGTGTAATTTGAGTATAGGTCATCTATATGCAACGCAATCAGTCTATATAAAATATTTCTCCTCAACAAATGATCAAAAAACATCTCCAGCTATGAATCTGTGTTCTTTCAATATCAAAATGAGACCTAGATTACGATGAATGCAAGGAATCCGTTTGTTGCTTATTAGCAAACTCCTATTTTTTCAAATGTAAAAAAAATTCCAGAAACACATTTTCATTTAATGTTTTTTTTTTATTTATGTTTTTAATGGTTTTTAACATTTCTCCACAACAAATCAAAGCAACATTGCAAATGAAGCCAGAAGCCAAATAAATGTAACACAAAATATATCTTCCTCTTTTGAGACGAGTTATTTACAGTGAACAGTTCTTGTAAATCAGTTTCTCCCTGGTCATTCACTTTCTCTTAAACATCTGATATCTCTTACAGTTGAGACATTTGTGACAGCTGATTGTGCTGTGACCACCAGGTCTTCATTACCACGGACAAACAAAATAATAACACACAGTGGGTGGATACAATAAGAGCAACAGCTGTATTGTACATTGTGATACAATCCAGATATACAATAAATCAATTTCATCAATTTCCTGTATACCTTGTGAGCATAACTTATGTGTCCACTATGAATTATATTTGCTGTATAGTGCTTATAAAAACATGAATTCCAATAAAGCCTTTTCTTAATTTGTGGGTTTGCTGCCTTTAAAGATTGCACTTTGTATGGGTCAACTCAAGGCACTTCCAGAGCATGCAGATTGTGTCACACATACAAACACAAATTGCTATTTTACATATCATTATGTAATAAGTGGATGAATCCTATTATTGAACGGTCACATTTCACACTGTACACTGTACAGACATCCACAACAAAACACAGTTTAAACTCGTTATTCATTTTGCTGGCTGTGCTACATTCCACTGCTTCTTGAATTGAACAGGATAGCTACTACAATATTTTATATTGTAGTGTAATATAACACACTTCATTTTTCATATGCAAGAACTCCTTCACTGTATTTGATACATTTTGCGAAGAGTTTAGATTTTACCACTTCATTTTTTTTTTTTTTTTGCTCCGAACAACTCTGCGCCTGCACAGAATCTCAGAGAAGCTTTAGGAGAGGACAGGAGGAGGAATCGTTCTTGCAGTCATCTCCTGGGCTAAAATAAGAGCTGTAATGGGAACTGTTGGGTCTCTATATATAATACTATAAAGAGCACGGTGCAGACATGCTCCGTATGGAACGTGCCATGAGATGACTTTTGCTGTGACTTGCCGCTATACAAATGAAATTGAATTGAATTAAAATTACATTATCAATTACATCAAATTTAAAGTGAAATTCCATTAGTGCACCTTTGTTGTTTAATATTGAGGTTACTGGTGACATCATCTCCTCCTCCTCCTACTCACTTTTGTCCTCCTAAGAAACGATGGCCATGAACAGAGCTGTGACAGGCTTTAACATGCTTAGACTGTAGTTTCACATTAAACCATTTCAAGATCAAGTGGAGCAAGGTCTTAGCAAACTGACAGGAAAAAACATATAGAAACTAATGTTGATCTCAAAAATCAAATTTGAAAAACTTTCAAATCAGTTTTAAATAGAGCTCAGCTTAATAAGTCACATTAATAGAAAGGTAGTTACTATGCGCTTACTTATAGTCAAGGAAAAATGACATTGCCAGTTTAGAGCGTTAACCATTTGTTGGCTACTTGGGGCAGTGGAAACAAGCTGCAAACACAAGATTGGCCACCTTTCAAATGAATGTTTTCGTTAACAAACAGGTGCTTAACCGAACCCTTCCACACCCAGCAGCATGGACCAACACCAGCACACATCTGGAGTCATATTTCTGGTGATGTTGTTCAGAACCTTGTCATTACTAATTTACATGTAAACAAGGGAATTGAATAAATAGAACTCACTTAAATTATTTTCCCATATCTGTAATCATAGTCATAATTTAGATCTAGATTTCGTCATTATAGAAGTAAATAGAACATTGCACCAAAGTAGTGCAGGTACAACTCATCAACCAGACCTGAACATGTTTCACATATTTAGGACGATGTGCAAACAACACATTTCCTTACTCATCCTATAGATATTTGTTTCAGTTACCACAATGGACATTCAAGTTTATCTCCAAAACAGCGAGCACCGGGACAGTGGTAACATCATTTCATGAAGTCCTGAAAGACAAAACTTGTTCTCATGTTATTATGTACATATTATTTGCTGTGTCAGCTATGGAAGCACAGAGTGGCTGCCACACCTTTTAAGGCCCATTATCTTAATGTCACTTAAAGTCAGAACTTACAGGAGCAGCTAAGGCCAAAGAAGCAAAAGCCCTGAGTATACTGAGCTGACCAAACATTGTGTTTTACTGCTTATGAATTCTAGGAATTTAAGTAACTTGAACCATTTACAGTGTATCTACTGAATTTTAATCTGTAAGAGGAAGAATGTGTATTTCCATTTTTCAAGTGACACAGCCTTGCTTTAAATACACTTTAACTTGAAATAAAAGGTTTTGTCATGATTGTAATTGTCTCATTTTTTCATGATGACAAATGATGTTTCTGTCACTTACAGTACTCAAGGTTCACGATTTCTTTAGTCTGCTTTAAAACAATAGTCAGGTGCCCGTATGAACAGTGAAACTGGTTTTGCTTGCTGTGGGACAGTCCTCTTTCCATATGTATTTGTAGATTTATCTAATCCTGATATGAAGCTTCAGCAGTCCAAGCTACAGCATGTCACTAAATGCTTTTCCTTTAGTGTTATTCATTTATCAATCTGCTACATTTATAGACTCATACTGAAGACATCAACACTGTAAAAGAACACATATGGAATTTCATAAAGAATTTGTTTCATATCTTAGATTCTTCAAAGTGTCCACCTTATGCTTTGATGGCAGCTTTGCACCCTCTTGGTTTCTCTCAGTCAGGTTCATGAGGTCGTCACCTGGAATGGTTTTCCAGTTGTTTTAAAGGTTTTCCTTCACTCTGCAGTCCAATTAAAATCATCTGAGCTGGGTTTAGTCCTGGTGACTGTGGAAGAGAACTCCATCTCTCTCCTTGGTCAAATGGTCCTTACACTGCCTGAGGGTGTGTTCTGGGTCATGGTTCTGTTACATATGATGGTCCCACGAAACCCAAATCAGCAGGTTACTGTAGAATGCTGTGGTGGTTCCCTTTAATTCTGAATAAATCAGCGGCAGTGTCACCAGCAAAGCCCCATCATACCTCCTCCTCTCTGCTTCACGGGGGGGGTGAAGACTTTATTCAAATTCTGATCTGAGGTGCTGTTTTTGGCACTTTCTGAGGCTTAGGCTTAGTCTTAGTCCTGGTTTTGATCCTTTCCTGGGCCGGTCCTCATGACAGTCAGTCAAGGTGGTTTTTGTGACTGCTCTTGAAGACACGTTCAGTTCTTGGTTTATTGACTGACTTCCATGCATTAAAGTAATGATATACTGTCATTTGTCTTTTCTTAGTTGAGCTGTTTGCTGTGTACAACACTGCCTGTGCACAACACAACAGACTCCACTCATTAACTGGTGACAAGGCAACCTGTTCATTGAAAAGCAGTCGAGGAGTGCAAAGCTCTCATCAAGGCAAACAGTGACAAATTTGAAGAATCTAAATACGTCAAATATTTTTCTTTGTTTATAGTTTATTGTTCACCACATAATTCCATGTTTGATTGTTTTTTTTTGTTTCCTTTAAAGTTTTGATGATTTCAGTATCAAGTTCGTTTTAGTACATAATTCCCTCTTTTTGTTACTTTCCCTCTGTTCAGCAGGGAAACATTGCTGAGGATAACAGAGGGAATTTTATGATATAAAAAAGTATACGTTTGGAAAATATCCACTTGATTTGTACCAGACCACTGATGCCTCAAATTCATTTCAAAGAAAATCAGGATTTTGTCCCCCGTAAATTATATTCACAGTGTATTAGGACGGGATCTTTCAATAGTTAGTCTGAACATAAGGAATCATTAAAGCAAGCAAAAACATGTTTCAGTATAAATATTGGCATCTGACCAAAGAAAAAAAAACTTTGAACCTAGCCTTAAAAGTAGTCATTAAAACACACCTCAATTATCTAGCGTTGTCAAGATAACAAATAGTGCTCATAACTGTCACATAAACTATGTGTAGGCCTGCATGGTTTGCATGTACCATGATGAGATACTTAACACATGTCAGTTTCAAGCCCTTTCAATGATCTAAAACGTTGTGCTATGCTTTGAAAAATGGGACAAATGGGAGCAGGATAAAACATCAGTGTGGTCCTTGAATCTTTATGCTCCTTTGTCACTTATTGCTGGGGTCAAAGGTTTGTGAACTGGAGCCTTTCCCAGCATGCAGTTCACTGGTCCTTCACGTGTACACAGACAGTTTCAGATGTTTGTGGAGAAAACAAGGCACCATAAACAGGAGAACAGCACAGCTCCACACAGGACGGAGCAGAGCTGAGAATCAGACCCTCAGGTCATTACGCTGTGAATCCACAATGCTAACCACCCAGCCCACTACCAGACTATTTTCTAAATGAGAAACTTGACATTAAGGATACAAATACAAGTTTCTGTTTCAACGCAGATCCTGCCCATATGTGACACTTTTACTGGCTCTAAACTTTGTGTTTCGTACGCGTTAAATAAAGATGTCATAGTCAAACCGGAATGAGGTCGCATGTACGTCTTCAGAACATTCACAATCGACTGAAATGGTAAAAAAAAGTGTAATATAAATTCACCATTTCACTCTTATCAATCACCTTAAGCAGCATGTCCATTTGGTGTGTATCCATTGGCTGCATGTCCAGGGCCTTTAGGAGTTCCATGATCTGATTGGGTGAGAGGTGCGTTCTCTTTGTCTGGCCTGCTGGCAGCCAGCCTATCATGCTCTGCCTTGGCCCTGATCAGGTTTCTACGGTGATAGAACAGATAACCAGGCAACAGAAAGCCAGCCACGGAGAAGATGAGGAGGCCCAAATTGATCTGTTAAGGAGAGACAGGTCAGTGCATGAGGTGAACCTGTTATATGTGTTTGCATACTCGTGTCTTCTCTTTGATTGTGTGTGCTCCCTACCCAGTAAGGGTCTCCGCCGAGGGGTCCCACCATCAGGATGAACAGTGGCTGCTGGAGCAAGGCAAAGGCAGCACTGATCATTGACTGCAAGCCTGTCAGTGTCCCGAAGTGGTTGGATGGATAACTGGAGTTGGAGGGGAGACAGACATGATTAACAATCATCAAGAGAGTAAAAAGAATCATCGTCTCACCACATGACAGGATGATCAAGTACCAGCTCCAGAGAGGTATGCTGTAGTTCAGCACCAACATTAGAACTAACATGCATGTGTTATAGATGGATACATCCACCTCTTACCAAATCCAAAGGCCAAGGTGCAGCTACTCTTTACAAACAAATTCCCCATAATGCACCAGGTTGACTGCAACAGGGTCCTAACAGACGACAGTACAGTGTGTGTGGATATCTTGCTTGTTCATGAGCACCGTCTGGCTTCGTCCGTTTAATTAATCAAATCTTGGTTTTTAAGTGATCTGTTAGTTACTGGCCTATTAGCAATTTAAATCTGAATTCATTATTTTTTGTAAGCAGTGCAACAGCTGTAATCATAACACTGACATATTATCACCTTGAAAGTGCTTATTGCTAATGTGTTATTTAGTCATCAAGAGCAACAACATTAACATTCATTTAAAGTAGTACATCTGTCCATCTCATGAACTGAAGTCTAATATTCACTCTCTTTTTAGCACTGCTTTGGTCTCCACCAAAGACATCTGGCTCTGTAGATGTTCCACTATGTACACCAGCTAGCTGCTAACAGAGCCTGTTCATTAGAAACAGTTGACTGCTGTGATTGGAAATGCAACTGAAAATGGAAGAACTGGACCAAGAAAAAAATCGCTGGTCGTAAAACAACACGATATGCTGACAGATGCTCAAACACTCTATAGGACTGAGGGGAAACAGACGTGTGATCATTCTTTATGGATGTTTCACTACAAGCCTCTTATAGGTTTTAATACATAGCCTTTAGATCCATTATAAGAATATTTCTATATTTTGAGTCCAGATGTCAGTGATGTCACTCACACAGCAGCATAGAGACCTCCACAGCAGGAGTGGATAAATCCTCTCACTATGGTGTGCAGAACAAATGACACCATCTAAGAGAGAAAGAAAGACAGCGAACAGATTTAAAAATGTCCATCAAAAATGCCACTGTGTGTTTCTTTATCTCTGTGTCTGTAAATGAATAGTGATTGTATTCCTACACAGTATGTGTCTTACCTGTATGGGCAGGTTGTCAATCAAGGAAATGATTCCAAAGATGACCAACAGGATGTTGGTGAAGATGAAAGCTCTCATGGCATTGGTCAGTTTCTGGATCTTTCGGTCTCTCTTTGGTGGATCTGACTGACTGCAGGGGACAAATGTCAAATAAAGACTCACAACTAAGGAGGAGGTGAGGATGTTACAGTTTCAGTCCTAATGAATGCACACAGAAGGATTCACAAATTTGTTTTGGGGATTTTATATAAATGACTCCCCAAAAATATTCAATGCACACAAAAGTTATTGAAAGGCATATGTGTACACACACACACACACACACATATATATATATATAAACACATGTAGAAAAAAAAGGTTCACAAATGTATTTCTAATGCACACAGAAATATTTCTCATTTTAAATAAATATAGTACAAATCAATACAATATGTATTTAAAGGTATTTGGAATCTTCATCAAAATATATTTGTTTTTTCATTTTTTTCATAATTCATAATTTCATAATGCATTTTTCTGTAAATTCTTTAATCAGATGGCCCCTTCCGCTTCAGCCAATCAGTGTAGATTGAGGAGGGTGTGTCTGTGTTCGGAAATGCATACTGTACTATTCATACAATTATATGACTATTCATAAGTATGGCATCAAATTGAGTATGTTGTGCATTCCAGCTGCATAGAACTGCATGCAGATTTTGTGTCTGCCACATATGCCTGGAAATATAAGTATGTGGTGTGTGCACTTACTGGACACCCAACATGGATTGCATTATTATTTTTTTTTTTTAAATTTCCACGATTTTTGTATACTATTTCATCACTGTATTCACTTCTGAGATGATTAGAGATGAGAAACTAAGGTTGTAGATTTTGAATATTGCCAGTTTTATGAAAGGTGAAGGCAGCCAGCCAGTCATACTCACAGAAGCCTCTGGTCTCACAGTCACACAGAGCACTGCAGCTTCAGGAACTATCTGCTTTACCATGTTTATTATTTTTATTTTCCATTATTACTGAAGTTAAGAGCTGCTTTAGGTAAACCTGATAACACAACTTGGTCAATCTTTGATCTTAATAGTAAGTTTAGCTTAATTCTCTATTCTTCCTTAAATTAAACATGAACCACAAACATCAGCCTTTGTGTTTTATCCCTGAAATTTGCCTTAAAATAATACTGAAAAATATTACATTGGGTGGAAGAGATAAAGTCGATTTACATTTGTGATAAACAATTTTCATTGGCTGGCACTGCCATGTTGTGGCAAGCAGTCATGAGATGCAGAGAAGATGTACTGTCTGAGTATACCTGACCTAACAGTCCGCCGGTAATGGCATATTTCATTTCATGCCTTTAAACACATATTGTGCTTTTTGGATTTCTACGACATTTATTTAAAACAAGTAATATTTGTGTGCCCATATTTTTTCTAAATATATATATATATTTTTTACATTCTCTACAATAAGATATACTGTATAAATCCAAAAATACATCTGTGAATCCTTCTATGTTTACTCATTAATACTGAGACTGATGCATGTGATCAGTGAATCATTGATCACTGAACCCTCTTCATACCTCTTCTCTATTTGTGTGTTGGCATTTTCCTCTTCACACTCCTTCATCCTCCAGTCCATGATGTAGCCAATCAGTGGACAGGTGAGTAGACACAGCAGCTGCATCGTACCAAAGATGGAGGAGTAGAGACCAACTGGGGAAGTTGAAAGAAATGCCTTAGTCCGACTCGTGCAGTAATATTAATACTGATGGTTTGAGAATGTAATTAGAAGCTCATAAGGTGCAATGGTCCGGGGTCCGCTGACTTTGGGACATATATTGTCCAGTTTGAACACTGATCATCTGGACTGTTACCTTGTTGCTCCACCTCCTTCTGCAGCTCTTCTGAGGCTGAAAGAGACGACAGCAGCAGTCAGGGATGAGCACAGCTGGTTTACCATGAATTCAAATGAATTTAAACAATAACGTCAACATCAGTTTGGAGCAAGCTGTTTTCCATATAAAAAGAAATGTTTCATATACTCATTATTTTCTTTGCTGATGACAAAAGCAGACAGTGCTCTCGTAGGTGATGATTCTTACGGTTAGGGTTGTTGTGATTGGCCAGGAACTCCAGCATCTTGTTCATGGCACCCATGAAGAAGATCAGCCTCAGCTGGGTCATTGCCATGGTGATGAGACTCCACAGGAAGATGGGAGAGCACATTGAAAAACAGAGCGGCACCGAGTCTGAAAGACAGACAGCCCATTTACTCATGGTATTAAAATGCCACCTGTACCTCTTTATCCTGTATCATGTTCAGAATGTGGTCACATCTAGACTGGTTCCCAACAATTTGTCACAGACAGTGTTTCACTAAGCTCATAAAGGTTCCGCTAATAAACTCAACTCAAGAATACTTTTTAGGGACCTCAAGCTACTCATGCAGTTTTTGCCCTGGAGGTATCTGCGCTCAATGAGGATTAAAAATACCAGGTGTAAATGCAAAGGGAAGATCGCTATCTGAATAAATTATCTGGATATAGATCCCATTTTAATACCAAGAGTAACTGGGGTGAGAGAGATAATGTGTGAAAGCAGCCTTTAGTTCAGGGAGAGAACTACTCAGGGAGTCATACAGCTTTTAGGGACAAGGAAGCCAAATTTTTACAGTACAGAATCAGAGTCCTTTATTGTCATTGTACAATAATACAACGAAATTGTAGCAGCCTTGGAAGGTGTTAATCAAATATATAACTAAATTAAATATAAATCTGGTAAATATAAATAGTCTGAATAATATAAGAATAAAATAATACTTATGAAAATAGAATGAGGTAAAATAGGTGAAATAGCAGGAATGGTCCAAACTGGGCTTGGTAATATAATATACTGTCAATATTTTGCACATCAATGTACTTGATGTACTGTACTTTTTAGCTTTACAATGTACCTCTCATTCAGTTCCCAGAATGCACTATAAAAACAGTTTGCACAGTTTCTGTTTTATTTGTCATTTTACAACATACCTGACCCTGAAACCTGGATGTGGTGTTATATTGTGAACATGCAAAACCTCAGAGGTTAATGGAGGTAACTGATTCATCAGTTGCCTGATGTTCATTGAATTCTAATTTACTGTATTTTTTTTTTTTTTACGACCAGCCGAACATGGAGTCAGTTTGAAACTCTCCAAGTGTCAGAACACAGTGTGAGACAAATAGATTAGACTAATGGACTGATTCAAAATGACACCCATGATATGAAAAAACTTCATTTGAGGTCACAGCAAGTTTTACAGTAGAGCAGCAGAAATAACAATTGAATAGGAATTCATTAAAGTCAATTAAAATCAATTGTTCCTAGGTAAAATGTCCATTTGACAAAAGTACCTGTGTTGAATTCACATTGTCCGCTGTCATGCAGTTATATTCATATGGTAAATGACTATATTTCCAAAAAGTGCTTTACAATGTACCTCTCATTCACACACACACACACACACACACACACACACACACACACACACACACACACGATCATCAGGAGCAATTTGGGCATCAGTGACAATTTGGCATGTGGACCACAGGAGCAGATCAAAGTGGAGGACCTGCTCGACCTCCTGAGCCACAGCTGCCACATAAAACAGCTAACACTTACTGTTATTGCCTCATCGTGTGGGATATGAAGAATAAGGAGCAGGTGTTTAACTTGGAACTCTGAGGCTCCTTTTTTGCTCTGAAGGGCAAGTTGTAAAACATAAAGATCTAAATATTATATCCAGCAGCTACAGACTGAATTAAAGGAGACCTCCACCAATCTGACACTTCAAGACCAGTTTTCAGGTTCAGACTATAGCCAGAGGGAGTCATACTATAAAATATAAAATAAAAAGCCTAACAAACTATGCCCCCCGAATTCAAAGAACTACAAAATGAATCAAGTTATCTTATTATCTTATCTGAATGATTAAAGCCACTACACTCATGCTCTTTTCACTGATTTTACCTATCCACAAAATTACCAATCAGACTCAGCATACTGTGATGTTCCTTACCCGGGGGTGAGCTCTGGGAGCCTGTCTGAGCAGGTTCTGGCTGCTTGGCTCCCATCGTGTCCTCCATGACAGTCACATGGGTGATGTACCTGTCCCCAGTCATCTTGTCCTCGGTCACAATTCCACTCAGCCTCATTGTTTTACTGCTGAGAGAAGAGGAAGTTGCTGAATGTATGATAACACATCTAAAATAGCCTTTTTTCAAAGTCTGAGACTGAGGCTCTCAAGAGAAACAGCTTAGTGTACTTGCTTAGTTTCACTCAATCCCTGGATGCCTATGGGATCATCATTATAGTATTTGATCCCACAGACACTCAACAATTGAGCCAAGACAGTCTAATATTGCTGGAAAAGTTCTAAACAACTGCACTGTATCTCTGGACTATCTCTAACCAGACCACACTAAGGACAAAGGCTGTTTGCTGCACATGTTTGAAATGCCCTGTAAAAAAAATGGACTTGACTATAATAAACTGGGAAACTAGAGGAGGTGCATTGATTATGTCTTTTGTGTGTCTTCTCTGATACCATCAATGGAGAAGCCAATTTCAGAATTAAACTTTGTCTTTAAAACAGCATTCATGAATATTGTCAACATTGAATCAAATAACTGTGTGTTATGTTAAAGTTTCACTTGTGACAAACCTACAGCGATATATCACAGACTCTGTAGATTCTCTGAGCTCTACAAGCCTTTTAACATCCATTTGCTCACTTCAGTCTCACTGCTCTCATAGACAGTAATAAATAGAAATAGGTAACTGCTTGCCAACACATTCACAACTTTATAAGGTGGTAATATGTAAATGTTGTGTTTACAGCATATTTGGCAGTTAAAAAAAAGTGCAGCTTTAAAAATTGTGCTAAATAATAATTACATATTATGTCAGAATGCTCATCAGGCACTGGACAAGTTTGAATTAGACTTCCCTTCATTTAGAATTTATGCACAACAAACCTTTAAGTTACAACTTAAGCTGGATGAAGGACTAACTAAACAACATATATATAATGATATATGGATTTTCTTAACCTGAATCCCATAATGACCATTTCTGACACATTTCTTGTGTGCAATATATTTTTCAATTCCAGTCTGTCCAGTAGTTTTAATCATAATGACTGTGCAATACACAATAATGAGAGAACAGAATGTAAAGTGTACAGACGTGTATCTGGGGTCTTCAGGGGCTGGGAAGGATTCAGCAGGCCAGTTGAAGAAGCAGTTGAGGAAGACAAGGCAGGCCATACCAGACCACACCCACATGATGACACGGAATGAAATGCCGAGGTCATAAATCAACTGGAAGAGTGAGAGACACAGAGGGACAGGGATAGTAGGAGGAATTAGGATTTGGATGAATGGAAAAGAGGGGTAACAATAAAATAAAATAAAATAAAATACAAATGTTAAAGAAATAAATGTCAGCAAAAAAGTAAGCGTCAGCATGTTGTAAATTTGAAATCCCACTGCAACTTCTTTCCTTTTTCTCTTTCATTTCCATTTCTCTCCTCCCCTTGTTTTTTCTTCTTCTAATGAATTCTATGACTTCTTTAGTTCACATCTCTTTTTGTTCATCCCTCCATCTCCCCCGTTCTCTTCTTTTAATGTTCTTCTTGTACTCTTCCTACATTATATAGTCTTTCAGCTCCTTCTTTGTCTATGCATCAAGCTTTCATCAATCCAAAGAATTTTCTCCTGATGCCCTTTAGTAATTATTCAATTAAGTATAGAACAATGTAATTTACTGTTGCTGTATTATCCTCATATTAGGTTCCTCCGGGAACAGCTCAAAGCCTATGCAATGGTCGTTGCTAGTTGCACTTTGGGTTTTAACTGTAGCCTCACATATTATGAATACAATCCTCTGAGTTCACGTTAATTCCACAAAATTGCAATGCTCCACCATTTTGTTCACTCTGTGTACTCGCTTCCTGTTATCTTTTGTTTAATAAATGTATTTGTTGAAAAAATAGTTCTGTTGGGGATCAACTTAATGGGCAGTTTGGCTATCGATAAGAATTAATAATTATCAGAAATAATTATTAATTATATTAAACAATAGGATCTGATATACATCAGATCACCTCGGGGCACCACCCTCAACAGTACACTGCCTTACACAGGGCACTGTATCGGGAAAATGATAGCCGCTTCGTTGTTACAGTTTCATAAAATGAAGGATTTCGGAATTCTTGGCGGAGCAGAGGTTGGTATCATTCACTCTTGTACAATATTGAAGACACAACGTGTATATTCACAAGCATTTATTAACAAAATAATAAAAGCAAAACACATACTAATCTAACATGTACTGTATACAAGTGTGTGTGTGTGTGTGTGTGTGTGTGTGTGTGTGTGTGTGTGTGTGTGAGTGACTTAACAAAATGGCTGATCAAGAAGGTGTCAGGCCGCAAGGCCGAGACAAAAGGCAGGCTACGCACAAGATGGCCGACCCAAGGACGCTGCCGGGGGAGGGAGAGTGTGTTTTTTGGTAAAGCCTGTGTGTGCCTAAGTGTGAAATGTGTATGATAGAGGGTGCCAGGTTAGTAAAGAGAAGTTTAGCATGCAAACCCTGTGTCGGTGTGAAGCATAGCTAACATCAATTTACAGTTGCTGAACTAATCCTCCTATCATCACATCAATGAGGCTCAATGACAAATTGAATTAACACATGTACATGAAAGTCAAACAGTCCTTTGCTTAGCTATGTTTAGCTTAGCTTGTCTAACTATCTATGCCCAGTGTAGTTACCAGTCCTTTGTGGAAGAGGAAGCTCGTTAGCTGGGGATCCTGCGGTTGTAGAGGATCCGAGCTGAGTTGCAGGCTTTGGTTGTCCAGGTCAGAGGAAGCTGGTTGCTCTTTGGTTACAGTTGGCAGCTCTGTGCCAACTGGCTTTGTCGTTCCTTGTTGAAGTCAGCAAGCAGGCTCGTGTTGCGGCTGCTGGTGGGAGAACCTTCTTTGTAGGTTCTTTTCTTGTGTAGGTGTGACTGCCGTGAGCAGGCCACACTGAGAGCTGGTTTCTGCTCCCTTGTTGGAGCTTTGAGGACAAGCTACTGCCTGCTGGGCAGAGCTGGAGAGAAGAGCCGGGAGCTCCTGCTTCCTTGCAGGGCTGAGGAGAAAAAGGTCTTGCCTCCTTGGCAGACCGAAGAGAGAGAGCGGGCAGCTCCTGCCTCCTTGCAGGGCTGAGGAGAAAGAGAATGAGTTGAGGAGGGGGTTTGGAGATGGGTCCAGCTGGAGTTAACACCTAGTTGTTAACAGGAGGGCAGTGGGGGCTGGGCTCCTTTGCCCCCCACATGAGACATGAGACAGACCCTGAGCTGGAATGTCTTATCTCATCTGGTGTTTTACGTCACACAATGAACGACCTCATCTGTGGACTTTTAGTGGTCCCAACAGTTCTTTAGCTAGATTCTCAGGCATCAGGTCATTCAAGGAGTGTTAAATCTAGATCAGCTGGACTTGGCTGTGTTGACCAATGTTGAAATGGTCAGACATGAGGCCAACTGTGAAAGGACAGCATTGTAGGTTGGGGATAAGTGGTGTCATAGACCTCGTCCTATGTTCAGGGATGGATATCTATTTTAGGTAAATAACCTCCTTCACTAATCTTTAAAACCAGCAGGAGGCTGTGCTGTCTCCATCTCTGTTCACCCTTTACACTTCCAGTACTACACTGGGCTGTGCCACTTGCAGAAGGTCTCTGAAGACTGGAGTGGTTCGGGAGAGGTCACCTGAACATGGCCAAGACCGAGGAGATGATCATTGATTTCAGGAGGCGGAGGATACCTGTGTATTCTGGGGGAGGAGGTGGGCATGGTGGAGGACTACAAGCACCTTGTCGTCCACATTGACAACAGACTGGACTGGAAGACCAACACTGAAGCTGTATATAAGAAGAGGATGAGCTGACTCTTGGTGTGTGCAGCAGAATGTTGGACTATCTGTCATTGTTGTAGCACTCAAATTGTAAAGGTTGGTGGTTGGAGCCCACCCAGGGACAAAGATATTTTAAGAATTTCCCAGCTTGGGACAATAAAGTATATCTATCTATGACACCATGCATTGTTGTTTACTCACTTACTGTTAATATTGGAACATCTCAAAACATGATTTTTTCTCTTGTTACTTTGTTCAATACACTCACATTCTGACCCCCCAGTCTACAGTGTCAAGTTTTTTTCTAATGATTCTTTTGTGTGAAAAGTGAATTTGTGCTTTTTAAAAATTGCCAGCAGTTGAAATAGATCTGTGTAGGCATGCATGTGTGTGTGTGTGTGTGTGTGAGCACCTTGACACCAGGGAAGGTGACAGCTGACGATGCGTAAGAGCCAATCATGAGGGAGAGGATGGTTGATCGTACGTTCCCAAACATGTTAGGCAGCTGGATGAAAGAGAGAAAGAGAGGTTAAAGAAGAAGAAAACTTCTACAATATTAAACAAATTGAATCATGCAACCATCCTTATCAGTCAGCTGTAAATGTGAAACAAGACACGGTCAAAAAAACCTAGTATGTGGCAGGGCCATGTGTGGTAAATGTGCTCTTCAGGACACTGTCCACACCCATTAATTGCGAAACACCCACGGCTCCAACTCGGTATAACTTTATTACGCACAGTCAGTCAAGTATGTGACTTGATCTTATGGCTCCATTTTTTTCCAATTGTTCTTTTTCTTTTTTTTAGGAGGCGAGTTTACTGTGTTCATCTGCCAAATAATCATTAGGATAATGATCGGGAAGATTTGGCTCAGATTCAAACTAAGACATCCCACCAGTATAATTTCATTTTGAATCCATGGACTGTAATTGAGCCAAATTTAGCAATGTTTTAACCTATGACTTGTATATATGTGTGCATACATTGGTTAAATTATTCAATATAATTATATTAAACCTCATAATTTCCAGAATACCATAATTTAACATAACATCCATTTCACACATTCATTTAACAAATACAGTATAGGATGATCCAATTATTCTTTCTTGTATTTATAAAAACAGAGAAAGAAAATGAACAGGTAAAGACTTTGGCTTTTACAGAGCTGGTCACTCTTTGCTGTGGTCCAGTCATAAATAGGCTTCTGCACTCATCAGTCAAATGGTCTTTGACTTTTTTCCCAGGAATTTCTATAAGATAAATAAATTTAAAACCGACTTAAAAAAGGATATAACTGTTATGATCAATTTAATATGCATTATCAGTGATTTGAATGCACTTCACCAACAGATGGCGCTACTGCATTTTTTAAACAAGCTTTTCATCTGTGGGTTGGAAGTAGAGCCGATTAAAACACAATCAAACATACACACACAACCAACCAACAGAAAAATCATGGCACAACAGCAGCATGTGCAGTCTGTGTTTTCAGCACTTGAACTCCCTACACCTCTCTCTCTCCTTCACACACACACACACACACACACACACACACACACACACACACACTGTCCCTGTGTGAGTGTCGCCATCCTTTTGACCTGACAGCTTGGCATGTGTATGGGTGTATGCATGTGAATATTCTCTGACCATGCAGATGGTCTGAAGTTCTGATGAGTGTGTGTGTGTACGTCTCCAGGCTTTCACTCTAACTATAGACTCAGCTGGACGCCTGCCAGACACACACACCACTCTGCACGTGGCCGCGTTCACACTTCAGGCCTTCATGCTCAGTTTAAACTTACTGTTCATATCAGATTTTTGGATGACTGTTCGTTTCTATTCTGGAATACTACCTACAGTACAGCACCTCTGATATTCCTTACACCCTCCTGTCTGTCACCTGCAGGCGGTGACAGACACGGGCCATGCAGTGTCTGTGCAGCAGAAACAAATCCAATGCCTCACTTTTTCCCACGTTCAAATGATCCTTTGGATTTTGAATGAACACCCACCGTTTGTATCTTAGAATCATTGAGAAATGTTGATCTGAGACATGCTGAAATGTAGCATAATATAGCAGGAAGGTCCACAAACTAACTTCATTTACGGGCTATCATCCAGTTAATGTTAAGTAAAGTGGCAAAACACAAACTAAAGCCTTTGATAAAAATGTACAATGAACGAAAAACTGTGAGCTGCTATTTTAACATTACAAGTCATAGCATGGGCTAATTGTACTGGACAGACAGACAGCTACAAACATGCCTCCAGTTCCTCCACTTATTTTTCTCCATGAAAAAAAAGGTGAATTAAGAAATCTTGGCAAAATCCAGGGTATTGCTTGCCTTTTTTTAAGCCCTGAAAGTTCATCATGTACTTTCCATAGAGACTTTGAAATCATTTCCCAGTCATAGTTTAGAGGCTTATTGCAATGTTGTGCAAATTTCCTGTTTTCTCTTGACAGTTCTGACAGTCACAGAGGTCAAGCTTGGTTCTTTCACAACCTAATACACAGTTAGGTTTGGATGCTGTGCTTAAGGGGCTATTGTGCACTCTGCTTCTGTGCTTCCGCAGTCTGTGGACTCTGACATACTCTACTTTCATTGGATAAAAGCTGTCCTACTGTGAAAGTGTCATGCCTAGAAAAGTAATTTGATTATTTTACTGTCTTGTCTCGTGTTTCATGTTGTCATGTGATTTCCTGTTTTATTTTGAAACTCACTTCCCTCTCGTTTCAGGCATTCAAAAATGAAGCAAATCGTAGGGCACAGCCATCTTGGTAGCCTTACTCCGGTTACTCCAAATATGGACAAAGAGGCGGAGCGAGGTCGGGTCTTAATGAAGTCTGTATAATGAAACATGCTCACTGAGCTAGTCGGCTAACCTGGCGGTACCGGCCGGCTTCGCCATCGGTTACGGTGCTTTAACGTAACGTAACGTTATATGTGAACATTTCAGCCTCCAGTCAATCACAATCAGTCAGTTTCTGGAGTGTAATAAACTTAAAATTTCCGTTTTATAAACATAAATAATTACGTTTGAGTTCATGGACGTCAAATTTGAATTTAATTGTTTAGCTTCAATAACCCAGTCCAGCTTAACCTATAACAACATCTGGGTTAACGTTATTTCTGGAAACATTCAGAAATTAGGCGTTAATATTATGAAGTTACAAAAACTTCATTGCATATACACACCGTTCAGTTTAATATCACATAACATTAGTTAACAAACATGGAGGGTTTTTATTTTCCAACCTCACTCAGATGCCTTTTATTCTAAAGTATTAACACCATAAACTATAACACTTGTTATTACGTTTTGACTTCAGCAGCTGTAATAACTGAAGCTACCAGACGCTCCTGTTAGCATCGTTAGCTTAGCTCAATCTCCGCCGTCTCCCCACGGAGAAACTCGTCCTGGACACCCGAGAGAAACACAGTCAACACGGCAGCACAGTCAAACTCCAGCCAACAAGCAGCTCCACAAACACCAGAACAAACTCACCGAAAAAACAGCGCAGACGTCCCGGACAGAGACACAGCCGGCGGCAGCTAGCTGGAGCCCGATGCTAATCCATTAGCAATACTAGTAAAGGAAAAAACGGGAGCGCTGACTTTTAGACAGTCTGCTAGTAAAATTAACCGCTCAGCAGCCGAGTTATTTATCCAGTATTTACAGGAAAAAATATCCGAAAGGCAAAAACAGCACAAACACAGGCGAAGTTCAGTGACTGAATGAGCTCCGTGATTGGAGCAGGCAGCTGTCAGTCAAAGTGACGTCCCTCTTCATTTTGCACAGTTTCATATTTTAAACGAGTGTGTTATAAAAAAATTCACCCTCCGTACAGTTGTCATGAAGTAGAAACTCAGCAAACGAGACTACAGCCATGTTTTAAACCAGGCTGTAAACAAGTTTTTTTCTGTCATAAAGTCGGACATTTTAATATCGGGGTCAAATGTAATT
>JBBMOC010000395.1:55000-57280 GCA_037975185.1 Centropyge bicolor
GTCATGACTTCCAGACTGGACTAATGATGTACATGGACGGCCTGTCTGCAGTGCAGGGGATGACCTTATTTGGTTTGGACAGTGAGACACTAAACATCTTATGTTATTGTTTCTTCAACATTAATTATATATAATTATATATAAAATAGGACTGAGTGTCAGGGTCAGTTTCTAGGCTGTCATCATACTATTAAAAGTAGAAAAAGAAAGATGTACATTGTTAAAGCTACACTATTTGATTTTTTTTTTTTTGCCTATAACTATAACTAACTAATCTATAAGTCAACATTTACATATCATCACCTCATAAAGGTGTTGTGGTTAACACATGCTGTACTCAATATGTAAACGTTGCCACACATGGTAACATTGTGGACTTGGTCATAACAACAGGATTAAACTTTGACAGTGTTTCAGAACAACCATCACTGTGAGAAAGCTGAAATGAGTTATGTAATATTATGAGATCATTTGATTCACACAGCTGTGACTGAGCTGTAATTTATATGGCTGCCAATTTCAACAAGACGTCGTCATCTACTTTAAATAATGTTGCTCTTCCACATGTTTAAAAGAGTTTGCTCCCAAACTCTCTGCTCCCACTCATCCACAGTAATAAGAAAATAACTGATGATAATAATAATATTAATAATAACAGATAACCTCAGCAAGCCCTGTGAAGAAGATGTCACCATTGGCAAAATTCACCTGCATTACATTAACTGAGCTTGTCATGTGTCGACCCTGTATCTGCAGCACCATCACAGCAGGTGTTCGATGGTGCTTAAGGTCGTGTCCTGACGATTATAAATACATCTCTTCAAACAGGCATCTTCCCACATGCCTTCAAAACACCTGTTACCAAAGAAACCCAGCCCAGATGATACTGCATTAAGCAACTATAGGCAGATATCAAACCTTCCATCCATCAGAAAGATACTTGAAAAATTAAAGAAAATCATTTACTCAACTAAGTAGAAAACTTCCTCAGCCCTGATGAAGCTGTGAATACAGTATTGACAACTCTGTGTGTGTGTGTGTGTGTGTGGTGTGTGTGTGTGTGACTCGTACTGTGAGTGAGGTGAAGGTCAGGCAGATTCCTCCGAAGCCATTGAAAGAGACAGCGAGGAAGATGAGGACAGACAGCACTGATGGAGCACATGAACATGAAGAAGACCATAAGCTCTGATGACACTTAACATTCAAGGTTTTTTTTCTCAGTGTTGGTCTTTATATTTGTACCTTTGTCCATCAATCCCAACTGAAAACCTGACTTGTTATAATCTGTAATTTTCCTTCTACATCATCACATTTGCCTGCTAATTGTGTCATTTGGCATTATTTTACAAGTCAGTTAAATTGGAGGCGTCTTTACAGCCTGTTTCTTTGTCCTGTTTTGTCCTGTCTGTTGTGAAGCTGTAGCACAGATGTCAGTGGGTAAAATGTTCCCATAACGTGACTGACTGCAAAACTACAAAAATAAGACCAAAGCTGTAATATGACAGGTGTTTGAATGGAAAGAATCTATCTTACCTGCAGGGTCATATGCTGCAGCAGCTATCATTGCACAGGAGGCTGCGAAACATGAACTGAAACGTATTCAGACGAAGGATGTCAGAGCTCGTATGAAGTGGTTTCAATCACATTTTCATTTAATATGTGGAAAACTGTGACATTCAGATCAAAGTCAGCTATAAGTTGTCAGTGTGTCATACCTGCCAATGAGCCTCAGTGGGCGTGGCCCATATTTGTCCATCAAGATCCCCAGGGGTAAAGTGGCTGCACTCAAAAGGAACGAGCCGATGGTGAAGCCGAGGTTCAGGATCTCCTCCTGTTCCACACAACTCCGCCACTCGCCGCTCTTCATGGACGTCACGTTGCTGTGCACAGTCTCATTTTCTGGATGGGGTCAGAGAAAATAAAATTCAGGAGAAGGTAAACTGTGGAAAGTGGACCAAAACACTTCTTCTGTGCATTGAGAAGAGTAGACATCAGAGTGTATGAACCACATACCACATACCGGCACTGAAAAATGAAGCCAATGCGGAAGTGCAAAAAAGCTGCAGTTCCTCGAATAACCACTAGAGCAGGCTGCAGAAGGGAGTCAATTACATTTGAGCCCCATGTTAAAATGTCCGATTTTACCACAGAAAAAAACATATTTACAGCCTGGTTCAAAACATGGCTCTAGTCTCATAAGCTGTTTTTCTACTCCATGACAACTCTGGGGGGGGCGAATTTTTTTATAAGGCGTTCGTTTAAAATATACAGCATACATCA
>JBBMOC010000396.1:2422-14094 GCA_037975185.1 Centropyge bicolor
GGGGGGGGGGCGGGGGGGGGGGGGGGGGCGGGGCGGGGGGCAGAGGGCGGGCTCCTTCATCTCACACACGGCGTCGACGCTCGTCACCAGGTGAGAAAAGCGGCTGTTTTTCCCGTCGTACGGTTTAATCACTCATTACTTTTAATTCCTTCAGATCGTTTGACAGTGAATTGACTCGGTCGTCTCAGCGTTCGACGTCTTTTCGTCCACATTATTTTTCCCTCCAGTCAAACACATTTCATGCCGTTTGTTACAGATCATGTTTTTGATGTAATAAACCACCAGAACTCTTCGTTTGTGAAATTACAACCAAATGTTGACGAAGCTTGTTCGTGAAATTTAATGTTGCTTTGTCCTTTTGTTTCCATAAATCAAAAATCAGAGGGAAAAATAATCGATGATATGTTTTAATGCAGATTTTTTTCCAAATGCAGATTAAAGATTTTTTACCATTAAAATAAAATCTGAAGGAGAATTTGAAGAAGCTGGAAGAAACACAGAAGAGTCGTGTTTGTCACATGATGATACAGATGTTTCAGACCATGATCGGAGGAAGCTTCAGAGACAAACAGCTGCTTCATCACCGTCTCACCACAGAAGAAGAAGACGAGGAGCTTCAGGACAAACGGCCGCTGCACCATCAGCAGCTCCACCCGACGGAGGACGGAACCCACACATACACACTCACACACACACACACACACACACGCAAACAGACACTCACTCACACACACACACACACACACACAAACAGACACTCACACACACACACACAGAGCAGAGCCATGAAACACTGGTTACTATGAGCTCTAAACTAAAGAGACGAATCAGAGGTCAAACCTTTTGTTCAGTCTCGACTTTCTGATTTTCTTACGATCGTTCACTTGTTATTTCAGAGACATGTATCTTCTCACTCAGCTGCTCTCTCTCCGCAGACGGCGACAGCTCATCAAACCCGAGGAACAAACACGGCCGAGGACTCGAACGAGCTCAAACCGATGCGTCACACAAACATCTTCACCGACAAACAGGCTGAGCGATCGATGAGCCGCGGAGCGAGCTGGAGTCTCATCGCAGCTTTGATCCACGCCGCCGCGTTCAGACAATACCTGATCAATAGTGTATTACAGCTGCTGGAGGAGCTGAGCAGATACATGAGGAGGCTGAGAAAGGACACACTGAGAGAAAACTGCACATATTAGAGAAAAAAGGAGGTTTGATTTTTCTGCACTAAATCCTGACCTGGACTGGGAGACAGCGTCTACTGATAACACACCTCTCCTCACATCCGACAACAAACCTCACACCCAACCAATCAAACCTCACATCCAACCGACCAAACATCCATCCATCCATCCAACCAAACAACCAACCATCCAAACAGCCGACCAACCAAACAACCAAAAAAATAACCAAACAGCCATTAAAACAACAAAACAACCAACCATCCAACAAACCTCACATCCAACCAACCAAGCATCCAACCAACCAAACAGCCAACTAACCAAACATCCAACCAACCAACCAACCAACCAACCAACCAACCAAACAGCTGACCAAACAACATAACAACCAAGCATCCATCCAGTAAAACATCCATCCAATCAACCAAACAATCAACCAAGCAAACAACCATCTTACCATCCATACAAACTGTTTACTGGTCCAGGTCAGCGTCAGCGCCTCCTGCTGGATCCTCCAGGTCAGACGTGGACATGAAGTCCCTCTGGTTGGTTCTCGGCCTGTGGATGAAAACGAACATTTGAATTGTGGGAGAACGCTGAGAATGGAAACTTGCTGGATGGAGGAACCTCTTGGTGCCATTGTTTCAGGTGTGGCACCGCAGTCTGTGACGTTACTGGGAAAATCAGCTGTTGACAAAAATAGTGAGGTTGTTTCTAGAGGAGGGGTTTGTCTCTTGTAGGTTTTTGGTTCAGATGTTCTGGACAAGTCTTGAAAATAGAAACTGAAGAAGCAGGAGTTTGGTTTCCCGGCGGCTCCACAGCTCAGCTCACGCTCTCCTATGATGTCATGTGATCTGTTGATCTGATTGATTGACAACAGACCGATGAGTCATCCAATCACCTGCCAACTATTCTTTGAAAGTTTCTGCCTATTTCCAAACAGTTTGTAGGAAAAAGCCTCCAGCTGGTTGAGTGTAACGAACCATCTGGTGCGTCAGTGAACAGCTCGGTGTCTGAAGCTCGAGACTCACCTGTGAATTCATATCGATGCTCCCGTTTATCGGCAATTAACAAAAAGGACTTGTTAACATACATTTCACACATTAAAACTAGTTTTTCTGTTTGTTGTTAGTGAGACAGAAGCAGCAAAGACGCCGCCGTTCAGTCCTTCTCATTCACATTGGTTCATTTGTTCCTTGCTGTTATCAGACAGTGGAAGGATGAAGGATGTTGTGTTGACCTGCAGCATCATCGTCACACAAAATAAAGAGAAATAAATGTGGAGGACAGCAGCTGTGAAACGACCGGACTGACATGTAAAATGAGTCATGACGACGTTGGAAGTAACAAAAGACTCCACAATCGAAGTCCACGGTTTGTTGCACCTTCATCCAGCACCTCTAAGTGTTTCTAAGTTTCTAAGTATTAGCTGAACGTCAACATGTCGTTTTGCTTTTGGTTCGTCAGTCGCTGGCGGCGGAGCAGATCAGTTTGCCTTCACAATAAAACACGTTCTGTTTGAGCTTTTCAGCCGTTTGTTTCTAAACTTCCTTGGAGTTTGAGGCTGTAAATGGGACTCAAACCTTCGTGTTATCAGCTGCTTCAATGGCAGCTTTCACTCTCTGCGCCGTTGTCGCCTTTCAAGCAGCTTTTCAGAAGTCGAGGCGCGACTCGATCCCGTCACCTCCAAACCTATCTGCTTTGCTGATTGAGCCATTGAGTCTTCACACGCCAGCTCTTTTTCAAGTTTTTCCTTCAGATGTCGTCTCTTGATTGTCAAAATCAAAAGCGGTGTGTCGAATCTAAAAACGCCCAAACTGTGAGCAGCTGCGAGCGGCAGCGAGTTAATGCTGCTTCTCTTCAAGCTTTTCACTGTTTCCACGACGGAAGCTTTGAACACACATTTGCAAATTAGGAATCTGAAAGGGAACTTGAACCTGTGACCTTGAGCTCAGCCACCGAGGTATTTTTTTTCTCTTTTCGATGCTGGTTCTTAAAATAAAACCAGACATTTACAGTCATTAAATAAAAGAACCTGATTCAAGCTCTTCTCATATTAGTGAGCAGCTCTTTCTTCCACACCTGTGAATGGGACGACGCTGCAGCTCGGCGCTACGTCGGCTCAAGGACCGGACTGAAGTACGACTTTCAGCTACTGGAGTATTTCGTCGTATGTTACTTCCTACTACGTCACAGCGAAATATTTATTTCACTGCTACAAAACGTTTAAATCAGATACAACATGATGAGCTTTTAGAACAAATGCATCATGTGATGCCATGTGACGTGTCGACCTCTCAGATTTAACCTGGTGACCTCTGGAGGGGCCCGACCCCTCAGGTTGAACCACTGGACTAAACCAGCTGACTGTATGTAAAGTAGTTCAGACTAGCGCCTCCTGGAGGCTCGGGCAGGAAGACGCTGCTCTGACTGATGCTTCAGGATCAACAGTCTGAAGGTGGGACAGAGACTCAGACGTGTTCCTGTTCTCAGGACTGTTCGATGCTGATCTGAAGCCTGATCGAGTTCCTTTAACTTCAGACGAATGAAACAGAAAGACGACTTGAGTGTGGCTCACGTCTGAGCACAAAGTGACCGAGACCACAGGATTTATGGAGACTCGTTGAAATCAAGGTAAAAACGCTTGAGACGAGCGAAAACCTCTGATGTTTAACCAGGTTTTTGAAAAGCAAATGTAGAACGTAGACGTAGACTGAGTGAAGCAAAGAGAGTCAAAGAACCTCGTCTCTCTCTGGTTCTGTAAACACCAGCGTCTGACTTATGGACAAAAAACTCTTCCACAATCACAAACAGCAGCGCAACGAGAGGAAAAATAGGCCAGCGTCCAAAAATACAAGCACAGGACGAAGGTCTCACCACAGCACTTCATCAACCAACAGTGGGCTCGGGTCCCTCAGGACGACTCGTCTCCGGACCCAGCTCTGCTTCTGTCTCTCAACTCCACTGTTCTTACATACGAGCAGTTCCAGCGTCGTAGGAAAACACAAACTCCGCTGCTTCATTATTGAACCGAGCAGCTGATGAGAAAAGTCTGAGAGCGACTGGTGTTTTTACGATTTCACAGGAGTTTATGAGGTGAACAAGAAATCAATGCTGCAGCTCCTGTTTACACCTTCACCTCCACTCGCTCCGCTGCGCCGACATTTCCAAACATGACCTGAAGGCAGCATCGCTAAAGAGAAAACTGTCCATCGATATTAAACCAACCACAGGTCAAAGAATCTAAAAAACACACACGCAGGTGTTTGATCAGCGAGATGATCGTGTGACGACTCGAGAACGACGAGAACATCGAACCTCCACCAGCGAGATTCATCACTGACGTCCAGCTGAAACAAAGCAGGTCAAGTGTGATTTGAACCAAACACAGAAACATGATATGTAAAGACATCACAGCCTCATAATAAAGAGACTGGTGAGAGAGGATAAAGCAAAACAAAGATTTACTCAACTCTCGCTGAGTTTTGCTCCAATCGAGCGTGTCGTATTAAAACCAATAAAAAAAAATTTACAGCCTCATTTCCTGTTACATAAGTGGAGTTACAGCCGAGTGTGACGGCAGATGATCAGCGTGTTCCACATCAAACCGCCGCCGTCAGCTCGAGCCGAACCGAGCCGGAGGAGCAACAAAGAGCGGACAGAGGCGTGCGCACAATGTGCGTCTGTGTCGGCTGTTATGTGTGTTTTGCGTGACCTCGGCGCTGCCGTCACGACTCGGCAGATTTCCCAGAGGCCTCTCGCGTCTGAACGCCGCCTTTGTTCCGCGACTCTGTCACATCGCGGCGGACATGATGTCAGGAAAAGCACACAGCTTGTTTTTCCTCAGACAAATAGAAGTTCAGACCGTCAGGACGCTTTTTTCTCTGTTCGAAAATAACTGAAAAGCAGAAGCGATAATTCACCGTGTTTTTAATTCAGCTCAGCTTGTTTCAGGTTCCTTTAAATTAGGAGTCGACGTCTGGTGATGAGCCATTTAAAATACACCCACTTCACCGAAAAATGAATCCCTGAAACAATTTGTGATGCAATTAAAACGGGAGATGAGTTCTCGCTCGTCGAGGGTTGAACTGTTTGTTTTACAGCTGAATCAAGCAGCAGTTTTATCTGAAACGTTCCAGTGACAGGAAACGCCGACGTCCTGACCGACCTCGTTGACCACAGCATGCTGGGGGGCGTTCACGGACACCGAGCTGCTCCTGTGGGTTCTGATCATCTTTACTGCTGAAATCTGAGGCTCCAGAAACTCACTGAATCTTCTTCACGTTGAGTCAAATATCTGAAACTCTTCTGTGGAAGGATCAGCCTCTTGAATCAGATAAACAGTGGAATGTGTTTACAGTCACTGAAGCAGAGGTCTTCAGCCTGATTCAGGATCCTGACGTCGACTCGGTGAAGAACAGATTCACCTGCTGGAGAGAAAACGACGGCGCAGGTTGTTTTTCTAACTCGAGGCCTTTTATTCATATTAATGTGTTTGAATGACTGAAACTGATACAAACAAGTCACACATTCACTTCTACGTCTCACCATTTAACTTCAGTCCAGGACAGAAAACAAAGACGTGGCCTCGTTTCTAAATTCACTGTTTCATTCATCAGGAGCTTTACAGGAAGTCCAACTGAGTTGAGAAGATTCTCACTTTAATTAAACATCCTCCATCAGAAGCTGCTGAAACCTTTGAAACGTCACATCTGCAGTTTGAACAACAGGCTTCCTGTTGGAACCCTGATGACATCACACGGCTGTTTTCACAAATCAGGGAAGGTCTTCAAATAGAAACAGCAGAAATCCAAACTATCCATGAAAAAACCCCTGAATCCTGCTTTAAGAGTCAGAACCAGTTCGCACTTCGTCCAGAACAAACTCTGTTTTTCACAGTTCCCTGGTGAAAATGACAACGTGACCTCTGAACAACCAGCTTTTATCCTGACGCCCAAAAATAGCTCCTGATTGGTTAATCCTGAGGAAACAGTTTATTTATACTCATTTATGATCCAGACACACAGAGCGCTGCCGGAGCCGGCTCCCTCACTCTGACATCACAGAACAGTGTCGGCTTGAAGCTGGTGTTTTGATTGTTGACGAGGCTTCACTCAGAGTCCAACCGGCTCCGGCTGCAGGTTTTCATCCTGCTCAGTGTCGGTCTGTGTGTGACCCCCCCGCCTCAGACCTGTAAACACCGGCGTGACGAAGGCGGCTCGTCGAATGAGGCCGAGGCGTCCTCGCGCTGCCTCTGACATTTCTGCTCCTCCTGTGGCGTCGTATCTGGGTCGATGAAGGTCGACGGAGCTCGAATGTGATTTCAGACGCTGAGCGAAGACGTGCAGGCCGTGTTTTTGAATCCGGCTGCTGCCAGATGCTCGACGCTGACCCAGTTGTCTGGATCCTCCTCAATCGATGAAGGAAAACAAAACAGATCTCAGATCAGCCTCTGATGCCTGAATTCAACCTCCTGCTTCCTCCTGAGCTCGATCCAGTCAGAGCTCTCTCTTTAGGGAAACTGCAACCACCACGTCCTCTGTCTCCGTCTGTCCTCCCTTTTGTTTTCTTGCTTGTTTCAGGTGACCAATGCAAAATTGTCACGAGGACTGGTCTCCGTCTGTGCTGCTGCAATAGACTGTATAAAATATGGACGTAGTGTCCGTGACGTCACCCATAGGTTTCTGAAGAGCAAAAATGAAGCAAATCGTAGTGCGTAGCCATCTTGGTAGCCTACCTCCGGTTACTCCAAATATGGACAAAGAGGTGGAGCGAGGGCGGAGCTGAGGCGGGTCGAATGAACGCTATTGGCTGAAAAAAGCCGCTTTATTCGAAATAATCAAACTAGCTACGGCTAACCAGCTAGGTTAAATGCTAAATATCGTTGCTAGCCGGCTAACCCCACGACGATCTCTTTCCCAAACTCAGTAACTAGAATTAGCCGGGGTGACGCCCTTTAGACCGTCAGTGGCTAGTTGTCAATCAAAGTGGCGCCACTTAGATTGACAGCTATGAATTGTGCATCATGATGTATGCTGTATATTTTAAACGAACGCCTTATAAAAAAATGTCATCTATTGTCATCTAGCGCCATCATCAGGTCGGTGTTTTAATCCGTCCACTACTTTGATAGCTGCCAAGCTAACAATCCCATCATGCTCGGCTGTGTTGTGTCGGACACTAAACAAAGAGGGTGAACATCACAAACGCTGGATCGAAGACACCTAAACCCATCAGAGACCTCAGAATCATTAAACGCTGAATTAAGGATCATGTGACTTCTGTCTTGCACGAGTCCAGACATTTGATGGAGCTCGTTCCTGCGGCCTGATGTCACCTGTCCAGTGTTGATGTGAGAGCTGGAGACGCCGGCGTCCTCGACTGACAGGAAGTTTGATCCGCTTCAGGCTCCGAACGCTTCCAGGTCCTGTTGTCTCGTTTCCATGTTTCACTTTTAATTTAGTTTCGGTTTGATTTCATTAAGTTTAGAGGAGGAAGAATAAAACACGGAGGCAAAGGCAGCTGATAAAAAACGCAGAGCCTCGCGGGGACGACGGGCGTCTGACTCCTGATGAGAAAAACAGTGGAATCGAGTGTGAACGTACTCGTGTCACTTAGTTTGTTGTTTGTAGGATTAAAGTCGTCGTGGCCTCGTCCCTCCTCTGTTCTGACAGCGGCTTTAAAACCGCAGTTTATAAAAAGCTGTTTAATGACACGCCGTCGTCTTCGCTCCTGCTGCTTCACAGAAAAGTCACCTGAGCGATTCTTCTCTGCTTCATCTCTTCGTTTCCTTCATCAGATTCCCCAAAGTGACTTCTGGTTTTCTGATCTCTCCCTGTTCATTCACTAAAATAGACATTTGAAAGTGAAACCATCAGCAGCACTTCAGTGTCTTGGTTTGGGTTTCGGATTCATTCTGGTCTGGAGTCGGATGGAGGAGGTTTGAACCATCTGCTGAGGAAAGTCAAAGCTCCAGAACAGAGATCTAATATCAACTTCTGTTTCAAGAGAGAACTTTCAGGAACATGAGATGTGCACAAAGAGCCACTGTTTAAATCAACCTGAGAAAGATCCGTTCAATTTATCATAAAATGTTCTGGTTCACTTTTTCTATTTTATCTGATTTTTCCTAACTGACAGTTAGAGCTGAGTTTACTACATGAATTACACACATGTACCCACAGGATCATGTCGACCTGATGAGACTCCAGCTGATCTGAGACCAGTTCCTGCCAGATGTTCAACAACAGGACGTGAATCTGTGTCTTCAAGACAAACGAGACAAACAAGCTTGTTCAGTAACAAAGTTTCAGACGACGTTCAGGTGAGTTCCAGTCTCAGACCTGTGGTCATCAATCAACACTGACTCGAGTGACATCACTCGAGGACATGCATCCGGCCTCCCACAGCGCCCCCTGCAGGCCTCGTCCACTGGAAACAGGCTGACGAGCTCCGAGCCTCCTGCTGGAGGGAAACTGTGACCTTACAATGAGAATTTCATGTGATTCCAGTCCAGAGCAGCAGAAACACGTCTGACTGCCAAGTCTAAATATATGTGCGAACACACGGGGAGGGCAGAGGTCAGGCAGCCCAGGAGACGGTCGGGGTCCGGTGTCTGGCTCCGGGGCTCGAAGGCAGGAGAGAAGGTTGTTAAAGCAGGAACGAGCCTCTTTCTGTCCGACTCTTTGTCTTGTTATCACTTTCTGCTGGACGACCTTGATGGAGAGAGAGAGGGAGTGTAACTTCGTTTGATGTTGCTGTGTGTGTGTGTGTGTGTGTGTGTGTGTGTGTGTGTGTGTGTGTGTGTGTGTGTTCTCTGGCAGAGTCTCCAGTTTCTGCTCCACCTCGACTATTATTTGAGCGCACTCTCGCTGACACACATACATGTTGCCATTTTTATCTGTTGTACACACACACACACACACACACACACAAAGTCTCCATGTGCCACAGCCAATCATAAGAGAGCTCACGGCTCTAAACAACCAATCAGATGGTGAAGGTGTTGAACACAGACAAGCGTCATCCTGCAGCTTCAAACCTTCAGATCATAAAATCTTGATTTCACCTGAACTCCAGGTAAAAATAAACTCGTCTCATTTGTGATCACAGAGTCTCAAAGTGTAAAACAGAAGAATGATGGTCACCAGCGCTGCAAAATAACGAAGTACATTCAAACAAGTACCGTCAGTGTTTCTCTACACGTCTGCTCCGCCACATTTATCTGACACAACCAACATTTAGCTTTAGTTACAAGTTACTTTAGTCATTTTCCAAACATGTGGTCATCTCATAAAATAAGATACTGTTAAATCTATAGATTAAACCAGTTTATAAAGAGAGAGAGAGAGAGAGAGGGAGAGAGACATTTGCATCTCCAACACAACTGCAGCCCTCCTCCCTCTCTCCCCCTCGGGACGTCTGCCAAGAGGCTGCGAATGAGTGTGTGTGTGAAGGAAAGAGAGACGAGTTGAGTAAGTGAGTAAGAGTGTGTTCATGTTGTGAGATTGAGAAAAATGGAAGTGTTGGTGTGTGTGTGTGTGTGTGTGTAGGCAAAAAGAAAGAAGAATGTGACAATGAGAAATGTGTGAATTTGTGTGTGAAAGACATGCAAAGTGTGAGTGAGTGCAGTGTGTGTGTGTGTGTGTGTGTGTGTGAAAAGTGAAAAAAACTGTGAGTATGAAAAAGATAGTTAGTGTGTGTGTGTGTGTGTGTGTGTTAGAGTGTGTGTGTGTGTTAGTGTGTGTGTGTGTGTGTGTGTGTGTGTGTGCTCTCTGCCCTCTTCCAGCTGTTGTTTCTTCTTTTTCTCTCAGCGGAGGAAGAACAAAACTCTCCTGCAGCAAAAAGAAAAACCTCCCAAATGTGGCATCAAAACCAGAAATTTATCTCATTTAAGGAAAAAGAAAAGTTCTCCGTTCCTCCCCAGCGCTCCCACACTGTCAACTGAAAACCAGAAAAGTTTGTCTGGAGCCAGATGGTGCGCGACGTTAGAGACAATAAAAAAAAAAAAAAAAAAACATTGTAATGCTGAAAATGATTTGGTTGATTTTTTTTTTTTTAAACAGGAAAATGTTCTAAATTGCCTGTTTTTTCCACTTTCTCTCTCATTTGTTTGCGGATCAGTCGGATTTCAGCGAACGTTAAAAGAAAATCGAATCAGATCGCGGCTCCAGGAATCAAACCATCCACTCGACTGAGCACACAACTTGTTATTTGTTACACTTAAGAGAATCAGATGAAGCCGTGAACTCCAGGAAAGTTTGTCTCAATTTAACGAGTCTGAAGAAAGTTTGGGCGGCGGCAGCGACTTCCTCCGCTTCTCTTCTATCTCTTCGCTCACAGTTTCCTGAGTGACGACCTCGGAGCGCCGCCGTCTCCGGGCCGCGAGGCATCATGGGAGCCCAGCGGCCCCAGCGTGCAGCAGCTGGTCCGGGGTCAGATCTCAGACTCCTTCTGTTGCTGTGCGGCCTCAGCGTCTCCAGGGGGCGCCGTGTGAGGCCTGACACAGCTCCTCGAGTGATGTCACTTGAGTCGGCGTTGACTGACGACCCTGAACAGATCTGTTGGCAGGTGATCTGACCTCCGACCTCTGCAGCTGCAGGACACGTCCTGATCCATAGCCGAGCCGCCTGCTGCTGTGTTGCATCGTGGGTAATGCACGGTCAGGTTTTGATAAGGAAGAAGAATGTGTGGATTAAAAAACAGTTCGGCGTCGGTTCCAGTCCTGGTTTTCTCCTATAACCTTTGATTAAATCAGTTTTACAGGTAAAACCTTTTAATACTTGACAAGAAGAAAAAACTCATTAGAGAAAAGTCAGAAAAAAATGGTTTTGTCTCAGAGAAAAATGTTTTTCATCTTTGCAATCCTGTTTTTTTTTGATGCATCTAATCCCGTCAGATGATCCGTGTGCACGCTCGAGAACCGGAGCGCCGCAGGTGATCAGCCGAGACGAGCGAGCTCTGAATTCTACTGAATCTGAATGTTCGCAAATACGTCGAGGTGAAAGTGCTGAAAATGTTTCCATCTGATGAAACTGACGCTGAGTTTCTAAAGAAATTCAGGGACGTGTTGGAGTTGACTGAGTATTAATGCTAATTAGCTGCTTTGATTATTAAGCTTTTATTAGAATCGCAACATTTCTGAAGACGTAGCTGTGGAAAATTCAGCAGGATAAACGAAAACATCTTGGAACGAGTTTTAGTGTAAAGATGCATCGAACTCACAGTTTGGCACCTTGATTTCCTGCGTGGAGCCTGAAAACATCCCCGGCTGCTGTGGGGGGGGGGGGGGGGGGGCTTCCACGTCGAAGCATCGCCTCACTCACCAGCTGCCAAAAATACTGATGTGCTCCGAGTTTCTCTCCCCTCGTTCTCTCCCTCCGTCTTTCTGCTTCTCCTGAAAGAACGGGTTGAAAAGTTCAGTGTGAAATTACATTTCCCTGCGATATATAGAGCTGCAGTCAGGAATGAAAGCTGCCGGAGCTGCGA
>JBBMOC010000396.1:34094-56437 GCA_037975185.1 Centropyge bicolor
TCATCAAGTCAGATCAAGTATGAAGTGAAGGAGCAGAAATGTAAGAAGGTGAAGGTTTGTTTGGTTTCTCTGTGAAACTCAGCTCAAACTAAATCTAATCGTATTCGTTAAAGGCTTCAACCTGATTAGAGCAGTCTCTCTTTTTTTAGCCACGTTCCCAGTTTGACTCGCCACCACATATTGAATTTTCAGAGTTGGAGCGCGGCTCCGAGCTGGAGCAGCTTCTCCATCAACAGCGTCTGGTGGATTCCAGCATTCACCTGCCACCGTCAGGCGTCCAGGAGCCAAGCGCCGTTGGAGAGCACAACTCAGCCTGGATGCTAACTGGCACCTGAACTGAGCGGCTGGCAGAGCGGGCCGGTGTGTGGCCACAGTCACAAACTGCCAGAGTTTAGATAGCAGCTCATGCTAATTCAGATCTGCTGGAAGCAGCTCGCTGCTCTCGGCCTCGAGCTTCCTGCCGCTCGTTGCTCGCCGGCTAAAGTCAGGACGAGCTAACGTGGCTGACATTCAAAGCTAGAGAAGACGCAGCAGACTGAAGAACGCCTCCGACACGAGTCTGTTTTCACGATGTCAGAGCACAGAGGAAGGTGAACTTCTGCTCACCCACGATGCATTGTGACATCATCATCAGGTGCAGGTAGTGTTTCAGGTCCCTTCAGTCCCGTCATTCTAATCACGTCTTCATGTCTCACTTGTGATTGGATGAAGAGTAAGTTCATCACGTCTCTGCCTCTGAGCCTGACTCACGCTTCTGAACATGAAGTCAACCAGAGGAAGTTTGTTCTCGTGTGTGAATGAGCTGATTTTACGTCTTTATGTCTGAAAACCAACAACATTTAGCCTCAAAGTATTTTTGAATCAAACTGAAGTGAACGTGTCCAAACGTCAGACTGAAGCAGGAAAAACAATCAGAGGTTTTCAGACGTGGCTGACAGGACGATCCACGGCTGCTGTTGGTTATTCAAAACTCGACATATTGATTATTGATTTTAGCTGTCAAGCCTTGATTTTGAAGACGCTGAGAAGTGGTGACAAATCTTTCAAGCGCGACAGAGTCAGAAGCCGAGTCTCCGCCGTGTTTACGGCTGTTTGTCTTGAGGAAAGCATCTGAACAGATTCTATTTTGATAAGCAGAACATTAAAACGTTGGGGTTGTGCTACAACCCTGGTTTTACGAATGAGGACGAGGGTTCGTACCTCTATTGCCAAGCTGTGAGACACAGCGCGCCAACTGAATACAGCGTAAGCCCTTTTCAACCAACCAGGTGACTCTCCCTGGCGTTGGGCGGGGATCGGAGCCAACTCTATAAGCCTGGCTCCTGACCACGCCCCCTTCCTCTGACGCCCCTTCAGCTGTCTGACGGTGTCAGTGAGGGACCTTGGTACGAACCCTCGTCCTCATTCGTAAAACCAGGGTTGTAGCACAACCCCAACGTTTTACTTCATTTCGGACTTCGGGTTCGTACCTCTATTGCCAAATTGATTCCACCCAACCTCTGCTGACACCCACGGAGCACGCAACTCCTACTGGTGTAGCATCCCACTGACCTCAGTTGTAGTTCGACAACCTACCGGTCCAATCATCTGGCAGCATTCAAAACTGAATGCGCAACCGCCGCCGTTGTCATATCCAGACTATAAAACCTGACAAAAGTATGTGAGGATGTCCATGAGGCAGCTGCGCAAATGTCCTCAACCGAGACGCCCTGTAGGAGCGCCCAGGAGGTCGCCACCCCTCTGGTGGAGTGTGCCCTCACACCCTGAGGGGGAGTACGGCCTAATTCAGAGTAGGCCAGGGAGATAGCTTCCACTATCCACTTCGACAGACGTTCTTTGGACAGGGCTTTGCCCTCCGCCTGTGAACCATAGCAGACAAACAGTTGGTTCGAACGCCTGAAAGACCCGGTGCGCTCAACATAGGTCCTGATGGCACGAACCGGGCACAACAAGTGTAGTCTTTCCTCCTCCTCCGACCCAAACGGGGGAGGGCAAAAGGCGGACAAGGTTATCACTGTGGATTTAAATCCTGCCGCAATAACCTTGGGCTGAAAAACCGGGTTTGGGCGCAGGACCGCCGTCGTGCTGTCCTGGGAAATAGAGAGGCATGATGGGTGAACAGACAGCGCTGCCAGATTTCCCACACGCTTCGCTGACACCAGCGCCACTAACAAAACCGTCTTTAATGACAGAATCTTCATGCTTACAGTGTTGAGAGGCTCGAAGGGCGCCCTTGTCATAGCGTCCAACACTGCGGCCAGATCCCAGGAAGGGGAAGGGGAGCGGGCAGGTGTGAACAACCTCCGGGTCCCCTGCATGAACCTTGAAGCTAGCACGTGGCTTCCTGGTGGTTTTCCGTCCACCCCAACGTGGCAGGCTGAAATAGCAGCCAAATACACCTTGATAGTCGAAGGTGAAAGGCCTTTCTGTCTCAGAGACTGGAGGAAACATAGGATGACACCAATGTCACATCGAAGTGGGTCCTCCTGTCGCCCGGCGCACCAGCGCGCAAACGTCTTCCACCTATATGAGTATAGAGATCGAGTAGTGGATGCCCTGGCATTCTGGATGACTTCCACTACCTCCAGAGGAAGACCTTCCCCTAATAGGCGCTCCCTTTCAGGGGCCAAGCAACCAGACTCCACCTCTGGGGATCTGTGTGGAAGATCTCTCCCCCCGCCTGTGTCAGTAGGTCGGGACGCACCGGCAGGGACCAAGGTTCCCCCGACAAGAGGAGCCTGAGATCCGCGAACCATGTTTGTGTGGGCCAATTCGGGGCTATCAGGATGACCCGGACCTCCTCCTCTCTCACCTTGTCCAGCACCTGCTGTAACAGGGGAATTGGGGGAAAGGCGTACAGCCGACCACTCGGCCAGCGGTGGGCTAGTGCATCGTGGCCCAGAGGCGGAGCATCGTTCAGGATGGAGAACCACAGCGGACAGTGTGTCGTCTCCCGCGACGCAAATAGGTCCACCTCCGCCCGTCCGAAGCGAGCCCAAACACCGTCCACCACCTGCGGGTGGAGACGCCACTCCATAGCCAGGGGCTGACCCCTCGACAATAGGTCTGCGGCCCGGTTCAGTATGCCCCGGATGTGAAAAGCAGACAGGGAGTTGACTCGGTCGTGTGCCCACAGCAGGATTTTCGATGCGGTCTGGTGCATCACCTGCGAGCGCACGCCGCCTTGACGGTTGATATAAGCAACCGTTGCCGTATTGTCTGATCTGATCAGAACGTTTCTCCCTTTCAGCCGGCTCTCGAAGTGCCTCAGGGCCAGCCATACTGTTTCCAGTTCCAGCACATTGATGTGACGCTTTTCGTCCATCTCCCAGAGGCCTCTGGCCACCTGACCCTCGCAGACTGCTCCCCATCCATGTAGGGAGGCATCTGTCTTTATCACCAAGCGGTGTGTTACCGGACCCAGCCGAACACCCGACATGAAATTTCGAGGTGTAACCCAGAAATGTAGAGCCTCCTGGCACTGTGCTGATAGCGCCATCACCCTGTGTAGATCCACTCTCGGGTTGATGCGCTGACTGATAAACCATTTCTGCAGTGGCCTCATCTTGAGGAGACCCAAGGGAACCACTGCTGTTGACGCGGCCATCAAGCCCAGAAGAACCATGAACTGTCTCGCCGTGGCTGTGCGACGGTGCACCATCTCGCGAGCAGCTGAGATCATTCTCAGGCGCCTCTCTTGAGTCAGGCGCGCGCGCATGGACACGGAGTCCAACTCCAGACCCAGATACATGGTGTTCTGTGAAGGAGTCAACGCGCTCTTGTCCCAGTTCAACACAAATCCCAGATCGTGCAGATGAGATATCACCGATTGTGTATCTATTTCTGCTCTCTCTCTCTTGTCTGCCAGAACCAGCAGATCGTCCAGGTACGACAGAACTCTTACCCCCCGTGAGCGTAGGGGTGCCAGGGCTCTGTCCAAGGTCATAGAGAAAACCTTGGGGGCCAGAGAGAGACCGAACGGGAGGACGCAAAACTCGTAGCTTTTGTTTTGAAAAGCAAATCTGAGATACTTCCTGTGTCTCTCGACTATAGGAATATGGAAATATGCGTCTTTCAGATCTACGGAGGTGAACCAGTCTCCCCGCCGTATCGATCTGAATAAGTGGCGATGCGTCAACAACTTCATGGGAATCTTTTGTAATGTTTTGTTCAGACGTCTCAGGTCCAAAATTGGACGGAGAGACGAGCTGGCTTTCTTTTCCACCAGAAAATAACGGGAATAAAAACCCATATTCTCTTGGCCCTGTGCCACTGGCCGTATGGCTTGCTTGCATAACAGCGTGGAGATTTCCTCTGTCAGCACGGCAGCCTTGTCCCTTGAGACCGCCGTCGGCACGACACCAGCGAACTCCGGTGGCGACACCCGGAACTGCAGCGCATATCCCTTCCGGAGGGTGCGCGCGAGCCACGGGGAAATCGCGCACGCGCTTTTCCAACGGGGAAGCCGCGAGGTGAGGCACGGCAGCCCTCGAGAGAGCGTCACGGTGGTCACGTGACGACTCGAGTGTTCCGGACCTGTGGCTGGCTTCGGAAGCGTTCGTGCGAACTCGTCCCCGGCCGTTACCTGGGTAACCCGTCGGGGAGACCACGTGACCTGCGCCTTCGGCGGTGGGCCCGTGTTTATCTCGCCAGAATAAAGGCAGCCCGGCTCCACATGGAGCTGGGGACCTGCGTGGTTTATAAAAAGTGATGTTCCTAGTCCCGTAGGGGACTGAGGACTCATTAAAGTGCAACCCTGCCCGTCGGTCGTCGGGGCGACTAGTCGGGTGGTGTGTGGTGCTTGTGCGACGACTGACGTCTGGCCACATGGCTTCAGACGCGTCTGTAACAGCTGTGAGTGATGGGGAACATGGCCTGGGGGGGAATTGGACATTAGCGCGGACTTCGCTAGCACTGAATGGCTCAAAATCAACCCTCTCGTCACATTTTTCAAAGGTCTCGAAGACAGATTGAAAAGTGAAGAATGTCCCCGCTCCGTCCCAATCAAACCTTTTTCTGCCTCCCTCCTCCAGACGCCTGTTTCTGCTGCTGCTGGCGGAACGGGCGCCGCCTCCAGCTGTTCATGGAGGACGGAGGCTCGGCCTCTGCAGGAGCAGGAGATTGGGTCCGTCGTCGCTGCGCAGTAGCGGGGGCGCGCCCGCGCGACGCCGAGCCGCTGCTGCTGCGCGAAGGTGGAGCCCGTCCAACCTCCGGTCTCAGGGGGGAGCGGGCACGGCGTGGCATCAATTTGCTAATTGCCACTTTCTCCTTCTCCTTCTGCTCGAATTGGTGAGCAAAGGAGTTAATCACCGGGCCAAATAAACCGGAGGTGGTGATGGGTGCGTCCAGCAGGCGGCTCTTCTCCTTCTCCGGTATCTGGGTGAGGTTTAACCAGAGATGCCGGTGTGTGACGACGGAGAAACCCATCATCCGCCCCTGGTTCTGCGCGACCCCCCTAGCCAAGTGAAGGCACAGGTCCGTAGCTTTTCGGAGCTCAACGTAGACCTCCGGTGAGGCTCTCCCCTCGAGGTCGCGGAGCATGTGAGCCTGGTAAGCCTGCAGCAGGCAGATTGTGTTTAGCAGAGCTGCAGACTGACCGGCAGACCTGTACGTTTTCTCCGCCAGAGCAGCAGTCACCCTGCAGGGCTTCGAGGGAAGCTGGGGCTTGGCGGAGGAGCTGGAAGGGCACAGGTGGGCCGCCACTGGGTCCTCCAGAGGCGGCAGGTTCGCATAGCCGAGTTCCGAATCCGAGCTCAGAGTGGAAAACGGCGCGAACTGCTGGATGGGAGCGCGGGTCTTATGGGGGGCTCCCCAAGACGCCCTCACCTCCTTAGTCACGTCCTCCAGCACGGGAAGGGGGCGGGAGGACGTGGGTTGCGGGGTCGCATCCACGAAGTATGCCCCAGAAAACATGGAGGGTGGAGGAGGTGCGGGGTCGGGCCAGCTAACTCCTAGCTTAGCCACGGCCTTAGCTACGAGCTGGTGTAGCTCCCGCTGCAGCACCAACCTGTGAGAGGAAGGCCTCTCCTCCTCTTCCTCCTCTTCGTCGCTGGCTGGCTGCGGCCACTGCGCCGAGTGAAATTCTGCCAGACGCTGGTGCTCCTCCCGAGGCGAATGCTCCGAGAAGCACTCCAAGCCCGCGGGCGGAGGAGGCGACGGAGAACTCTGACGGGGAGCTGGTGGAGAGACCGCGTCGTCGCCGATGGAGGAGTCCGCCGCTGGCCCGAAGGCGGAACAGCGCACCACCTGTAGCCGGTGAGCTAGTGCCTCTGCTCCCAGCTTCCTACAGTGCACGCAGTAGCTCGGGTCGGGGAGAGCGAGCTCAGCATGCTGACGGCCCAGGCAAGTGATGCACCGCTGATGGCCGTCCGCCAGCGACATGAACGCGTGGCAGGTGCCGCACGTTTTAGCCGTAGCTTCCATTTTCCTTCTTGTATTTCTTATGCTAACTTACCAGATTGTGCAAGCTAGCTAGCAAAAGGGCTCTTGCGTGCGTTGTCAGTCGGACAGCTGAAACAGCAAAGAGGAAGGGGGCGTGGTCAGGAGCCAGGCTTATAGAGTTGGCTCCGATCCCCGCCCAACGCCAGGGAGAGTCACCTGGTTGGTTGAAAAGGGCTTACGCTGTATTCAGTTGGCGCGCTGTGTCTCACAGCTTGGCAATAGAGGTACGAACCCGAAGTCCGAAATGAAGTAAAACTTCCCATCTTCTGTCAGAACAGACAGCAGAGGGAAGGAGCGGCGCTCGCTCTGTCGTCACACTTTGCCCCAGGCGGAGGCTTTTATCTATCAAACTTTACCACACCAGGGGGGCTGCTGCTATTTTCGGCCTCCAATAATGTTCCTTTTTTGCCTAAATTTTCCTGAAGTTCGTGTTTGTTGCTGAGCAGCCGCAGCCAAAACTCACACAGCTACACACACATACGGCGACTGGCTGGACTCGTTCTGTTTGTTGCCTGGGATCGAGGTGTTGGCTTCAGCACTGACAGACTGGGGGGGTGGAGGGGGGGGGGGACGCCGGGGACCGTCAGGACCTCGCTGAGTTAAATCACTTCACTGGTTCCTCAGTTAGATGGAACAGTGCAACTGGAGGCGGCTCAAGCTCAGACTGGTCCAACAGACCCAACATCCACACAGGCAGGAGGTCAGAGGTCGGAAAGTTTACACAAGCTCTCAGATCCTTTTCTGTAAACTTAATGTAGGACCGCAGGAATGCAGGAACAACTTTTGACAGGACACATCGACAATGATGATCAGCACCGGTTTGTACCTGATGTTTTAAACCATGAACATTTCACTGGACTGACTGGGCGTCGGCTTCAAGTCCAGGAACAGTGAGGACTAAAAGTCACCTTTGCAACGCGTCCTGAGGAAAGAACACGCCCGGCGTGTTTGCTGGGTGTCACGGTTAAAAACTGGCGTCTCGTCAAACTGAGCGTTAACAAAGAAAGTCCACAGTCATATTTAATTCTCACGGCTGCTTCCTTCACTTCGACATGTTGCTCAAATCAGAGATGCCCCGATGAAAAACCTAATTCACGCTTCACTTAATTGCCTGAAAAGAGGCCATTTGTCTTTTTTGACATTTTATAGAATAAGCGATTAATCATTGAACTGAGAAATAATTAAGGCTTGTATTGATAGTGACTGTAATTCAGTCGCAGGTCTAATTAAAAGACGTTGCCCTTTTAACATGTAAAAAATATTTTATTTTTGGCATCAATGTGTCTTTTCACAGAATTGTCTGAGTTCGCTAAATTCACGGCCTTCGTTTCACCTACGTCCTCCCGACCGACAGTTTAATCTCACAACAGAGACTCTCGCGCTCACAAACAAAAGAGGAAGCCTCCAGAGACACAGAACTCAGAGCAAAGATCAGAGCGAAGGACGACGGCGCCGCGAAGCAGCAGGACGGCGGCCGAGCGTCTCTCACCGTTTATCCAGTCAGTCTTCCAGACGCGTCCTCCGCCATCTTCCTGTCTCTGTCCAGGAGCAGCTCCTGTCCCCGCCTCGAGTGTCCGTCCTGCAGCCAGCTCCCGAACACGTCCCGCGCTCCTCCCACCACGCCGCCGTTCTGCCCCCCGTTCTTCAGCTCCGCCGCGTTCTGCTGCCTCAGCCTGCAGAGAGCAGACAGCCACACTGAGCCACCGGCCAAAACCAGAGAGCTGCGGCTTCACCAGAACCCACAGAACACATGGAAATATTTCATAAAGAAGGAGAAACATTCAAGAAACATTTGTTACTTCGAGGTGAAAAACACTGAATGTAAATATAACAAACATTCACAAGAAGATTTGACAGGACGCTTTAATGTTAATTTAGTCTTCTTCCAGCTCTTATAGCATTTTTTTATAATGTGTTTCTTAAAGATTAATATTTAATTATTAATAGATAATTATTTATTTTAGATTTATTTTAACGTCATAAAACTGAGAAATGACGTTGAACATATTTTTTTTTAAAATAAGATCTTATTGTCTGTATTTAAAAAAATATATATGTTCAACGTCATTTCTCAGTTTATCTACATGGTTTCTCAGAATGAAAGTGGTCCTGATGTCGTCAGGTCACAGTTTGTCTCTGACAGAACACGAGTCAGTGTGAAGGGAGGAACATGTGGAACTGAACCAAAAACCAGCAGATCGACACAGTATTTCTGTTTCTTCTGAGAGACATTTGTTTTTCAAGCTGTCAATCATCTTTCGATATCGAAGCGACTGAAGTGATTGCTCACAATTAGATTTAACAAAAGTGGGTCAGAAGTGGGACATTTTTTTTTAATTATCATGAGGAGAAACTAATAATGCAAACGAGTGGATTCTGAGGGAGGACGCTCGCCTCGTGGAGTCTGAACTGTGAGACCATAAATCAGCTGAAACCCAGATGAAAACTGGGACAAACTTCAGTCTATACAATAAAAAATTATCAAATTTTACTTCACTCAAAATTAAAAAGATCATTTTTAACTGTCACACTTTATGAGGAGCCACATTTTTTACAGGAAATCCGCATCAGAACGGACTCGTCTGCATCAGCGGCTGCGCTTTGTTCTGCACCAGTTTATAAAACCAACAGGAGCCAGGCGGGTTCATACTGTGGTGCTTTTCAAAGACTGAGCCTGAACCCGAGCTGACTCGTGGGAAGAATAAAACTCTTGCCCAAATTATTGTGGAGATATTGGTTTCCCACCTAATGGCTCTGTTATTTGGCCAAACATGTCCCAGGCTCCTGCAGAGGAAGGCAGGCTAAATAAAGTCCCGTCGATTTGTAGGTTAATGTTCTGAAAACAATGTTAATGTGGCGATGAGAGAGCGGCGGCGCAGAGGCCTCCGGGGGGGGGCAGGAATGCACTGTGGATGCACGGGTCACCACAGAAGGTGTCGCTGGGTAGAAAATGATACTGAAGCCGCTGCAGCTCGCTGAACACTGAGCGAACAAGATACTGGAGGGAGGGGCTTTGTCTCAGGACAGAGGAGGCTCTGTTCCTGACAGACTGTAACGCTCATTAGCTCAGTTTGTGACTGGGTTTTTTTGGACTAAATGAATTAAATTGACTTGACCCAGATTGACCTCAATCGTTGGTCAAAACTACTGTTTCATATTCTTTTGCATCATCTCATCAATATTAGACACAAAAGAGGAGAAAGAGAAAGAGAAGCTACGAGAGTTTCTGTCCGGTCTGTGAAACCATGTGGCCACAGTTTGCCTTTGATTTGTTCCTTTCTGTAAATGTGGCAGTGCAGGAATGTGACAGTACTTCACTGCACTGAAGTAGAAGTACACAGTGTCAGCAGCAAACTGAAACTTATCACACTGCACATGTAGGATTCTCCCCACACCAGCAACATGTCCCATTAAAACGCCTGCAGCCTTTTTGTTTTGATTTGTTTTTGTCCTTTTACAGCTTAAATATAATCTTATTTTAATTTTGCATAAATTAAAGAAACACATTTAACATTTAATTGTATTCACTGTTTAAATTTCTCAGTGAATCTGCAGAGCATTTTGTATTTTATTGTCTTGGTTGGGAAACTAATATAAACTAATCTGATGCAATAATCTTAAAAAATCTCCCAAACTGTACTGAAGTAGTCTTAAAGGATCAGATGTGACTGTTTCCCACTCAAATGTAAAAATGACAACGAGAAGCCAAAACAAAACACATATGAAAAAAACCTTTCAGTACTCTGTAACTACAGTACCTGCCAGCAAACCGGTCCTGGAGCTCATCGTGCTGTTGACTGCTGAGACTGTTAGCGCGCTGCTCCATCAGCCAGCCCAGCTCCACCTCCAACACCTTACTGCTGCTGTTGTTGTTTGTTAGAGCTCCTTCCTGACAGTGCCGGATGATGCTGGGGGGAGCGTTTTCAGGAGAGCACATGGGCGGGCCCTGCCCTCCATTCACACCATTGTTGTGAAAAAGTTCTGTCAGCTCCATGCTGCCGCTCTGCAGCCGGCTGTCGTTGAACCAGCGGGCGAGGTCGGCGCGAGCCAGTCCTGTCCGACCCTCCGGTTGGCTAAACTCCTCAGGGGAAGGCCACCGCGTTTGAGCAAAATCGTCCTTGAGGAGCGCCAGGGATCGGCTGTCTGGAGGCACTGAGCAGGAGTTCTGGTTGGGGATGGAGGGGGCGATGGTGCCGGGAGCAATGATGGGCAGCGTGTGCGAGGGAGGAAGAGGGCTTTTAAGGTGGCCCACGCCGGTGCTTGGCTTGTGAATCCCATTCAGCTGTAGAGTTTGGTGTTGCTGTTGCTGCTGATGTAGTCCTTTCTTGGTAATGGCGGCAATGCCACTGGCACCCATCCTCTTAGTGCCCATTGAGTTGAGAAGAGCTTGCTCCAGGTTGTCGCGTAGTGCACGGCGCTCCACAAACCAGCTGTCGATTTCCTGGTGAGACAGACGGGTGGTGCCTGCCAGATTGTCCACATCACTTTGTGTGGGAAAGCTGTTCCTCAAGAAGTTCTCCTCCAAGATCTTTAGCTGTTCAGCTGTCTTTCCTTTCATCCTCTCCAGCAAAGGGAACTGGGTCAGCACCGAGGACTTTTGCTGAAAGTCTAGTTTCGATGCTGCCAGTGGCTCTCCACCATCCAAATGCATGGCTCCATTGTTGTGAACGAGGGTTTGATCATGGGACCATTTGCCGTCTGTGCGAGATGTCCCATTGGCCTCTGCCAGAGGAGTGAGTACCTTGTCTCCTCTGGGGTAGCTGGCTTTCAACTCCACTCCTTGCTGCTCTTTCAGCTTCTTGCTATCCAAGGGAAACCCTGGAATCTGGGATGGGGCTTTGGTCGGAGTGCGAATGGACTGGATAATGGGTGGCCTCCTTATCTGTGGGGTATTGAGTGGAGGGGAGTTTGGCAGCTTCAAATCAGCAGCTGGGATAGCGTGGGTATTTGGGTGCTTTTCTTTGGAAGTAAGAGGAATTAACAGCGGGTTTTTAAATGACGGAGCGAAGATAGGAGGAGGAGCTATCATTGGCCTTGTTAAAGACTCTGGAAAGACAATGGAGGGCAATGACACCACCGGCTTTGTTTTGGGATTTCCTAACGTGGAGAGAATCTTCCCTTTGGACAACGAAGAGGGTGACGATGACGATGATGGCGGTGGCATTAAAGGCACAGTAGCGGATGACCTCTTCATCTCTGTGGTGACCAGAGGAACTGCTACAGGTCGCTTCATCTCCATGGGAACAGGAGGTGGAGCCATTGGGAGACGGTCTTTCTGGGGAGGAGGAGGCGGAGGAGGAGCCATAAGGACCTTGTCTTTTGGGTCACCAGAATGGGGGGCGACTGCCATGATGGGCCGCTTAGACTCGGGGCCGAACACTGTTGTCAGGTGTGTTCGTTTAAGGTTAAGGCTGGGGCCAATGGCAACTCCAGCAGGAGAGTTTGTTGTGGTGACTGCACTTAGCCCATTGGATGCGGTTGTCCGTACATGACTTGGATGCCTGACTGTAGTGTGGACAAGGGGCTGCTGGGAGGATTTGGCAGATGGCTGAGAGACGGGGCTTGTAGGCAGAACCGTGAACGTATGATGAGCAGGAGGGATGGAGCCATTGAACATCTTTTTCCTGGCTTCCTCCACCTCCTCTGGGGACCAGGTTATGCCTTGCTTCAGCCGCTGGGTGGTGAACCAGACTTTGATCTGTTCCTCCGGGTGCTTGGAGGCAGCTGTCAGCCACGACAGCTCCGCATGTGTCGGGTAGGGAAACTTGTTAAAGGAGGTGATCAACGTCAAGTTGTCATCTAAAGAAGGGTTATATTTGGTGGTGTTCAAGGGAACAGCTATTTTTGGTACAGAGTTAAAGTTGGGCGGGCGCTGGAGCATTGGGGTGACATGGGAGAGCCCTTGGAGGATGGTGGGTTCGGGGATGATGACTGTTCCGTTGATGTTCACTGCTGTGATTTGATCCTTCTGGATCAGGCCATCCAGCTGGCTTTTCAATTCGCTCCCTTGATAGAACGACTGCACGTTTTCCGGCATTTTCACTGTGGTCGATATGCAAGGTGGAAACACAGAGCTGCTGTTGCCTTCACCCTGTTCATTTGTCACTTCGCATTCAACTGAATTGTCCTTGCCTTCGATTGTCTGTTCTAAGATAGTCTGATTGTTCATTTTTATCCTCTTGAACTTGAAGTTTGTCTCACCCGGGTGCTGGCTCTCATTGTGCTCTGTGAGTGAGTCAAACTTCTTGGTGTTGAAGTTGCAGACGGCACAGAGGTACAGCGGATTGAGAATGACGTTAGGGTGGCTAGAGTCCACATGCTCTTTGAAGTCATTCAGGTTCTGCGTTGAAAACGGGCAGTATTTGCACTCGTAGCCTCTGGGCTGCTGTTTGTGGGACGCCGGGTCAGATTCAACACCTTCCCTGTCCTTCTCCTCTCCGGCATCTTCATCCTCAGTGACAGGGGGTTGATCTTTTGTGCCCGACTGTTCCTCTTGTTCTAATGGCTCAGGATTCTGGTTTTCCACTGGTTTTGGAAATGTCTGCTGGTCTGGATTCTCTTGATTCTCCTGCTGGGGGTCTTGACTCTTCTCTGCAGATTCAGGTGATTCTGACTGTTCTTTTTCTGTCACATCGTTGTCTGCCAATATTTCCATGTCCATGACTTCCTCAGGGTCATCTTGCTCTTCAGGCGGGTTGCTGATGACCCGGACCATGCAGGGGGTGGAGGACTTCCTACGACTGGACATGATGGCTGCTGCTGCTGGTGGCGATAATGGCGGTGCTGGTGTTGCTGATTGCGTTGAAGATACTGTGGTTTTTGGCTGCTGTTGCTGCTGGTGGTGGTCGAGGACGTCAGCGTGTCGGTTTCTGAGGGGACCTTACTGGGGTGGGTCGGAGCTGATGGTTGTGGATTCTGGTAGGTGGGTGGATGTGGAGTCTCCAGCGTGCGAGAGGGAGGGCGAGAGCCGACTGACGGCGCTGGCCCAGGACCGGTGGTGCAGTGGCGTCTCCCGCTCACTGGCAGTGTCAGCTACCGACCTGGGCGTCATGGGAGGGCATCACAGACAGCAGCGGCGCTCAAGCTGCGTGGAGACAAACAGAGAGAGAGAAAATAACATGTTAATATTGTTTGTGTTCAGTGAGCTGCGCTTCAGTCACTTGGGGAAATATTAAAAGCGGAGAAAAATACATGTTAGAAAAACAGAGAGAAGTCATGTTGATATTGTTTGTGTGTAAAGTGATTGTAGCCGCTTTCACCCAGAATAAGACAAAGAATGAGAAAAATGCATGATGGGCAATGACAGAAGGGGAGGAAATAGATAAATTGCACTTTTATAAACAGGCAAACTGCAATTTCGGGTGAAACATTTATTTGAGAGATGTGCGATCAAGGCTGAGACTCAGGAACAAAGCCTGATCCAGTCTGGGGTCACTCATCAACTGTGCTCTGATATCATGCGCCTGGATCAAATGTTCCCTCAAAGACATCGAGTAATAAACTTAAAGCCCCTGAAAACTTCAAATTTCAAGTGTTTCTCTACGACATTAAATATTTATGACTAAAAAAGGAACAAAGCTGCGAAAGTTTAACACTCAGAAACGCTCTGTCATCAGAACGCCGGCGCTGTTTGATCAGATTCAGCTGACAGTGGTCTGGCAACATAAAGGAAACATAAACCCCACAAGTGCTTCAGACATTAGAAGATTAAAAACTGACTGATGGTGGATTTAGAGGTGCAAGATCAGAGACTGACAAAAGGTGATTCTGTTTTTTACAAAAACACAAATATGGACATTCGAGATGTGTCCATCTTGATTTTTAAAGTTGTGACAAAGATATGTAAAGATTTGACAAATGATTTTGAAGCTAATTAATTTGTTATATATCAAGCAAACATTCAGAGCCTCTCCTCCTTCCAGCTTCTCAAACACGGAGCTGATTCGCTGCCGATGATACGATGATATGAAATGAGGATCTCGTGTCTCACGCCAGCTTCAGAGCGCTCGACCACGACGGGTATCGATGAAGCGATTGTCCATAAAAACACACATTTCCCCTCTGGACCTGTTACACGGCTCCACATCAAAGACGGGAGCTCGGGGTTTGATAAGCAACGTGACATTCTGCTCGCCGCCCTCGCCGTCCTCTAAAGTCCGAGCCAGGTGTCCGTGTCTTCGCCCGTCCTCCACATCACAGGAGCATGGTCAGGTCCAGCCTAATCAGACCCTGGCAGACAGCAGCGTGTGCCGACAAAGCCGAGGCCAGAAGTTAAAAAAAAACCCCGTCTGACTGACAACTTGGAGCAAGAAGCCGCGCCCGAAAATTACGATGATTCCGAGCGCCACTTAATCAGGGCACGCCGTTCCAGGCCAATCACATGTAAATGCCATAAATTGAAGAGTCCACAGTAACTACAAAAGGCGAAAAAAAAAAGTCTCCAAACTCCAAACCCCATTAAAAAGACATTAAGCGTCTTTCATAGATTCGGGCAAAGACAACTTCACAGGATAATTACCCTGTAATCATGTAATAAGAGAGACTCAGTGATGAGATCTCCTGACAGCTATCATCCACACAATGGAACTGAGAGAGCGAGGTAAAAACAGATGGAGAGGAAAAGGGAAGAGAGGAGGGGGGGGGGCACGTATGAATAAATATGGGGATGGAGAGAAAAGGGTAAAAATAAAAGGAGGACAAAAGGAGAAAGCAGGTAAAAGGGAAAGTGAAAGGGAGGAAGAGCGATTTTAAAAAGAGAAGGCGAGACAGTGGCGAAGAAGAGAAGAGACGAAGAGGAAGAGAAAGAGGGGAGAGTCTGAAAACTTCCAGCTGATGAAAGAGAACAGGCACAAAGCAGAAGACGTTTTAACTAGGCCACGGCCTGGCAGACAGAGAGAGGGAGAAGACAGAGAGAGAAAGGAGGAGGAAGACGAGGGAGAAAAGAAAGCAGATAAGCATAAAGAGGGAGGAGGAGAAAAGGACAAGAGAGCGTTTAAAGAGGCAGAAAAAAAGGAGACGAGAGAGAGAAAACAGAGAGCGAAGAAAAAAGAGGACAAGAGGCAGAATCAAAAGCAGATGAAGAGGACGAGCGAGAGGAGGAAGAGAGAACTTTTATTCCACAGAACATTTGAACGAAAAGCTGAAATATCACAAATAATGTGATAAAATAAGGTTTTGGTGCGTTTTTCTATCAGTGAAGTTGAAGCTTTGAAAAGGTGTCCCAATCATTGGGGAGAAAAACACATTTGCCAGAAAAATTGAGAGTATTTCAACACTTAATTAGTATTGGGCAAGCTGTTATTTGTCCCAAGTGTCACTTAATGTTGGACATATTTCATGCTCTCGCAGCCTTGATCAGCTCCTCACCGCCTGCACAGGAGACATATTTTATAGCTTCACAGTATCCAGAGTCCTGTCTGAATTGTTGCGCTGTGCAATGAGACTGAACTAATCCTATGTTATTATAAATCTCATGCATTTACATGGCTGCTTACTGCAGACTTCAGCTAATGGGATTCCCCGAGCAGGAAGCAAATAAATAAGGACAGACGAGAGCAGAAAACCATACTTCAATTCATCGATTAACAGAGAATAAAATCATTGTTCAAGTCATTTTCAGTGTGATGACTAAAATTGTTTTACTTCTCGGGAGTTGAAACCTGCGATGGTCTTCGTGAGTTCAACGTTTAAAAACAGATAGCAGAAAGTGAAGAGACCTGAGGGCATTCAAACCCGATGAGGACAATTAAAACTGATCCAACATAACGGACTGAACACCAGCACATTCCTCCTGAACTTTACGGTTCTCACTCCGGAAACCTGCGGCTACACAACACGACCTGATTAAACTGAGTATAACTTTGGACCCGGACCAGGTTGTTCCGGGGTCCTGGGTCAGGTTGTTGCTAGGAGACGAGAGGATCGGTGAAGACCTTTAGAAACCAAAACTTTTCAAACTTAAAAAAAAAAAAAATTCAGACAGTTCTTCATTTACATGGCTCATGGATTTAATATTACAGTTATTGAGTCCAGATAAATGAGAAAAAAAAATCATCCTACATTTCCCATAATGCAACTAATACCATCCTCCCATCTGACCTGTCAAACTCCACGTCGCCAGTTCGTAACAGTCTTTCTGGTAAATACCTTGAACACCCTGATGACATCACTATGACATCACCGAGGTAATAAATGAAACAAAGAAGACATCACACTTCCAGTCTTTCTGCCCTTGATGAGTCCGTCGACCTCTCTGTAAGATCGGTGAAACGCCTCTTTAACACTGGTGCATGAAGCTGTTTGGGATATTTTGCTAAATGGAAAAATGGGTTTAAATTCCCCAAACTAAGACATAAAACTGAGAATTGTTTTGGCACTAAACTCAGGTATTGCATTGGCACAGATATCCAAGCTTTTCTCCTTTCCACTAGAGTACAAGCCAAAATGCCAAAAATCTGCTGGTTCCAGCATCTAAAAAAAAAAGAAAAAAAAAAAAGAGGATGTCTCAGTTTTCTTGGAGTTATATAATTGTAAATTGAATATTTTGGGGGTTTTACACAACGCAAAGCAATTTAAAGAGTTACTGAGAGTATGTGACCTTTTCTGAGTTAGTAAATTTATTCAGAGTCACTATGACACAAACGGCATCCAGATAAAATCCAGAAAAAATCCAGAAAGAATCCTGTGACGTTGCTTTGTACTCAGTGTCATTAACTGTGTGTGGTGGTGAAGTCTCTCTTCCACAGACGGTGGAAAACCAGTTATTAACCCTATATCACCCAACATATCATATATGATCCATGAGTTCTGGAGGCTCCTCCATCATCAGTGAGCAAAATAAAAAGGTAGTGAAGCACAAAATGAGCCAGAATAAATGGAGTCTTCCTCTTCACCTCCAGCTCTGTTGGTGGATTTCTCATCACTGCATGATACAGATAGTATCTTATACAGAGTAATAACAATAATAAACAGTGGAATAAAAATACAAATATCTTCTTGTTTGGAACTAGAATGACCAATTTGTTACATATTTTTGTTTTAATATGTTTTTGTTGAATGAAACTAAATGAATCTTTGAGTCTCAAATGGTGTTGGTGTCTCAAATATGATAAAAATTGAAACTCATATATGGAAATTGATATTTGAACTTTTTGTTTGTTTGTTCAGAAGGAGCATTAAAGGCTCCAGTTTCTAAGAATTTGAATTTTCTGTCTCTTATTTCATGGTTCAGGCTTCACAGGGTTAAACACGTCACATGCAAACAACAGCAGATCTTGAATAAGTCGTCTTCAAACGAAACAGGATGTGAAGAAGCTCTTTAAAGATTTTGAGCTCTGGAATCAACTAATTTATCAAACAAACAAAACTGTATAGATTCATAGAAAATCAAACTACCACTGCTGACATAGTAACCAAAGCAACATCCATTCATATTTTCTCCCTCTGTTGCTGGTGGTTTGATTAAAAATACTTTGCCGGAGCCACAGCTGCAGCCAGAGGTGAAGAGGGAGAAGACAGAAGAGAGATCAAACCTCGGCGTGTAGGAGGAGCTGAAGAGAGGAGAGCAGAGAGCGCACGTATAGGAGGAGGTGGAGGGAGGCGAGCGTGGAGGAGCCAGAGGATCGACAGTGTAGGAGGAGAGAGAGGAGAGAGACAAACAGAGGGATGGAAAATAAGAGCTGCAGGCCGGAGCGGCGGCGGCGGTGGCGGCCTCGCTCCGCGTCCGTGAGCTGCCTCCATCAGCTCCACACAGGAAGGGAAGCAAAGGAGAGGGAAAAGAAAACTACAGCAGTGTGATGTTCTGCTGCATCACTGGATCGGCCCCCAGGACCGGGGGCCAACTCCTGACGAGGGGAGTCATATGCCGCTCGGCTGCGTCCCGTTCTGTGGGGCTCAGCTCGCCTCCACGCACCCTTGTAATTACTTGTGTAGTATTTGTGTAGAGGGGATTGTTGGGAGCGCGGTGGCACTCTGTAATTATGGAGAAAATAATAAAACTGCTGCAGTGATAACAGTGATTTGCAAATTGCAAGAAGCGGCAAATTTTCCTTGTGAGAGAAAGGTGAGATCAGCTGTTCCTCAGCCGAACGACAACAAACCTCCGTCACCTTTCTTTCACCAGTGATTTCAATATGTGACGTTCAGGAACCTTTGATTTGGTCAGGATTCCTCTCTTCTGAAATCCTCCTGAGACCAGCCTCAGACCGGGCCGGGACACCAGAACCGGCCTGTGAAAGTGATATCGCAGTAACCGGAGCGGGGGGGCGCGGCGCGGCCGGGTGAGGCCGGGTTCACCGCCGCTCTCACAGACGCCCGTGAAGAAAAACAGATCGGATGTTCTCCTCCATCAAGGGCAGAGCCAACCGTCAGTCCCACCACAAACTGCATCCATCCGTCTGCGCTGCAGGCAGTCTGCATGTGGAGGCGAACAAGGGCACGCCGGAGAGAAAAGGGTGTCGAGGAAGCCATAAAACAAGTCGGAGACGGAAAAGAAGGTAATGAGGAAACATCATGGGAAATGAAATGACAAATTAGGAGGACGAGCGGAAGATCGCGGCGAGCCAATTGTGCTAATAGGAGGGGTTAAAGACATTTTAGTGGAACAAGGGCAAACTGGAGGGGGCGGGGCTCCAAGTGATGGCGGCCCGGCCGATCGTCAGTCATCCTGCAACCACACGCTCACTGATGTCAGAGGAGCCTCAGCCAATCACAGCCATCGTCGTAACTCTGTGTCCAGCTGTAAGTGGGCTCATTCACTCGTCCTCCTTTAGGCCCGAGGTCGACGACAGTGGACGCCACGATGTGTCGATCGTGTTCACGCCGCCGACAGATCCCACAGTCGCCCACTTTTTTCATCCATCCACTTCAGCTCCAGTTTGGCTCCCGAACCAAAACCGACCTGCTAATAATCTCACTCACTTCCTGGTGTTGTGATGTCAGCGCTCGTTCTCCGAGCCGCTCGTCTTCACCGAACTCTGTTCAAGTGATTTATGTTGTCAACGCGATGTTTGGAAACAACCTCCAGACGAGCGTCTAAAGAGGAACAGACCTGCTTGTCAACACGTCTGCTCTCACATTAAAACCTAGTGATTGTGAGCCAACATGTGAAATGTGGCGACGTGTCACAGGAAGCTCCATGAATCATTCGCTCACCACAACCAGCGAACAGAGCCCAACAGAAAACTGTGTTTACTGCGGAACGGTCACGCTTCGCTCGACTTCACCCAGCGAGCGGGCGCGTTCGACCCCGACAGAGTCCACGAAGGCCCCCCCACCGCCGACAGGACGCCGTGTGAAGTGACGGGAACGGTAAGACGTGAACGAACGAACGGGAACGACGAGGAACTGAAGGAACGACTGAAGGTCATGAGGCTTTCGTTCAGGGCGGGGTCGCATGAAAACTGAAAGTGTCCTGGTTTTGGAGCCCCCCCCCTCCCCCAGGCACACAGTCATCATGCACAGAAACTGCCAGATGTGTGTGTGTGTGTGCGTGTATGTGTGTGTGAGTGTGAGTGTGTGTGAGTGTGTGTGATGCGTGTGTGAGTGTGTGTGAGTGTGTGTGTGTATATGTGTGTGTGTGTGTATATGTGTGTGTGTGTGTGTGTGTGTGTGTGTGATGCTGAAGCGCTGGTGAAAGGACGCCTTTGTGTGGGCACCTCGTGGTGCTAATGCATCATTAACACAGCTGGTAGTATGACCCAGCTCTTCTGGGAGCGCCGCGCTATTTCCAGCAGCTTCCTCTTAAGCTTATAGGAACCAAATCTCACTGGCGTTATATAAGAGTTCTGCGAAACCTAGCGACAGACGTCATGACTAGTTTCACCTCAGGTTGTTCTCTGGGGCCTGTTAACAGGAGGGAGGAGGCCTGGATGTGACTGCAGTCTGTGGGAACCACTGACAGGACACTGACACCACAGACAGAGAGAGTGAGGAGAGAGACACAACCTGAACACAGCTCTGACCAAATCAAACAGGATTGTTTCACTCAACTACCTTGATATAGATAACCTGACAAAGCCCCTCCATGTTGGACACTCTGAGCGTTCCTCTAGCGCCACCTTTAGGGCAAAGTGTCAGCTTTGTAGAGGAGATGTGATATGAAACTGAGCCACATTCAGAGCAGTGAGAGCAGGGGTGTATCTGAAGTGACTGAGGGCCCTGTGGAGGCCCCGCGGGGCCCTCGGTGGCTCCGGCCCCTCAGGCTGGGAACCAAGGCCGAACAGCACTTTAAGCATCAGGGATCTTGTGAATCTGCCGCAGAGCTGAACGACTGATGGATGTGCTGAGGTGAGCTGATGAGCTGATGAGAACAAAGCTGGCTTTTCATTGGCAGAGAACCTTGAGAGCGTTTTCAGGTTTCGGGTGATTGGCTGGATAATTGGAGCGACGCTCTCAGCCTCGTGCAGACGACCAGTCGAGTCGAGCCGAGTCGGACAGATTCGTGAATCTCTGAGTGTCTGAAGGTCGAGTCTGCAGAGCTGGATATGAAGCACATCAATCAGTCCACTCATCCCTCCATCACTCCAACGCCTCATCAGTCACCATCTCTCAGACGTCACATGTGTGAGGCTCCTGCTCTGGATGTTCGCTGTGTGTGGAGGGAGATACGAGCAGCTCGACGGTTGATTATTTCTTCTGCCTTCAGATAATCATCGGTCAATCTTTGTGGCATTTAACAGCATCATATTCAGCAGCATCAGATCTTTAAAGAGCGAACACCAGTGTAGATGTAAACTCTTTATAACCAGCTGAAACAAATGGATCAGCAGAGAATTGTTTCCAAAAACTCAGTGACATTAAATATCTTTGGTCTCATCCATAGACTGTATAAAATATGGACGTAGTGTCCGTGACGTCACCCATAGGTTTCTGAAGAGCAAAAATGAAGCAAATCCTAGTGCGTAGCCATCTTGGTAGCCTACCTCCGGTTACTCCAAATATGGACAAAGAGGTGGAGCGAGGACGGAGCTGAGGCGGGTCGAATGAACGCTATTGGCTGAAAAAAGCCGCTTTATTCGAAATAATCAAACTAGCTACGGCTAAGTTGTCAATCAAGTGGCGCCACTTAGATTGACAGCTATGAATTGTGCATAATGATGTATGCTGTATATTTTAAACGAACGCCTTATAAAAAAATTCGCCCCCCCCAGAGTTGTCATGGAGTAGAAAAACAGCTTATGAGACTAGAGCCATGTTTTGAACCAGGCTGTAAATACGTTTTTTTCTGTCGTAAAATTGGACATTTTAACATGGGGCTCAAATGTAATTGACTCCCTTCTGCAGCCTGCTCTAGTGGTTATTCGAGGAACTGCAGCTTTTTTGCACTTCCGCATTGGCTTCATTTTTCAGCACCGGTTGCCGCTTGGTTTCAACACATGAAGACTCAGGGAAACTGTAACGGCCATTTCTCAATATCTTAGAGATCAATCGAATCATCGAAACAACAGTAAACTATTTGGTCATTAATTAATTGCTGTTATTGAATTTTGTGACACATCGTTCTGCCTCTGAATGTTTTTCTGTTTCTGTCTGTTCAGTGTAAAAACAGGCTGAAAACCTGCTTCAGGCCATTAAAGAGCAAATATCTGCATTAACACTGTTTGATGGACTTCTCAAATCACTTTCATTCAAACAGTGACAGAAAAACCTCGACAACACTGTGAAATTCGCTGTGATTGATTATCTTTCTGAAGCAATTTGAAATTTGAAATGAACTGAAACAAGAGGTAGAAAAACCTTGAAGAATCTGAAACACTGCAACAGGCTGAAAACTCATTCAAGTTTGGTTTGTTTGTTTTTCACAATTTGACTTTTCTCAGAAACTCTGGTGTCATTTTAATTCATTTGTTGTGACCTTAAACAAACCAGGGAACTTTTAATTTTCAGACATTTTTAATCAGAGC